>JAGFNQ010007835.1:37437-97976 GCA_024364735.1 Boesenbergia rotunda | reverse complement strand
AAAATTTACGAACCCGTATCCTTGTCAACATGCACCCGGTCCCAACAGTGGTATCAGAGCCGGTTAGTGTTCGACATAATCATATAATTGTTTTCGGAAAACTTTGTCATGATCTCAATTTTGGAAAAATTTTCAATTATGGAAACTTTCCAATTATATAAATTTTAGATTTAGGAATTTCAAAGTTTGGAAATCCTCATGAAATTTCGCAAACTTTTGAAATATCCTAGTTTCTGAAATTTTATGATAATTGTGAAAACTTCCCATCTTTGGAAACTTTCCAATTTTGGAAATTTCTATTTTGAAATTTTCCAATTTTGGAAATATGTAAGTTTTCTTTGTACCAGAAACTTACAATTATTCTGAAAACCTATTATGAAATCTCGCAATTTTGGGCACTTTCTTTCAAGAAAGTCTAGACAAATTTATGGACATTAATTGACAATTAAATTTGAATTGGTTTTTAAATTATCAACAAAATTCTTTATTTTGGATTGAGCCTCGGGGAGCCGTCCAATTTAAAGTTAGTTGTTGTAATTTAATTTCCCAATTTTGAATAAATTGTCATGTTTAATTTGGTTACGCCTCGGGGAGCGGACCAAATTGGATTTACGACAAATTTTCTTTTCTTTGGGTATCTGAGCCTCAGGGAGCCACCCTTAGAAAATAATTTGTTGTAATTAATTAATCCATGAATAAAATATGTGATCAAATTTTGGAAATTTGATTTAAGAGGTGATGCTCTAACATATTGTTGTCTCCAAAATTAATTAGGAAAATGGTTTCCTATAGAGTTTTCTTAAAAGAGATTTTCATGAAAATAATATGTAGTTGAATTAAGGAATTGTCTCTTAATTTAATAAGATTTGATTTAGAGAAATCAAAGTCTTAAAACATATTATTTCCGAAATGATTATGACAATTTAGGAAATTGTTCCCAAAACAATTCCTTGAATAAAGTATGAAATTGGAATTAGGAAATCTGGTTCCTAATTCAATTAATGAGACTTGATAAATTAAGTCACATACATACTTTATTAAGGAAATCGTTAGTCATGACATAATTCTATGTCATGAATGTGCTTAGAAAAGAAAGGATGAGACCCTAAACCCCTTACAAAATATTAAGGCCAACACCTTCCATTAATATGGTTAGAATCGGAGTTTTGTTTCTCGTTTGGGTTGATGGACACATCCATGCCCGGCTTGAACCTCAACATGTTCAAAACATGGAATTAGTTTATGAATAATATAGTTGGAGTCAGAGGTCAATCCTTAGTTTTGGTTGTTGGACACATCCAAGCCTGACTAAATAGTTGAATGAGCTCCAACCATATTAAAACTATTTCTTGATTAATGGGTCAGCCTTAAGCTTGGAGCATCGATTTGTTGTGCCATAGCCAAGGTTGATGTAAAGAGAGGTGCAGTTGGGTGCTATGTATAATGTTGCATACTTGTTAATGAGTTAACAACCCAATGATTTATGCAAACATTCAATTAGTTGATAGCATAAAGTGATAGTTACATATATGTGATATGTAATCGGTATAATTACCTACCTTCATAGCTAAGAATAACTTGATGGCCACAGCCATGGTTGTTCTTATCTATGGTTGGATATCAACCTATTTGGAGATGTTCCTACGATCTTCCGAATTGATAAAAAGGGTTATTCAATTTGAAAATAAATAGGATTTTATTAATGTATGTTGATACATTCTTTATCATCTTCTCACATAAGCTCAATTTGTATTTCTAGGTTAATCACTCGATCATGTCTTCTCTGAATTTGCGTTCCATTTTGGACACCAATAAACTAACTGGGCCAAACTTCATGGATTGGCTTCGAAACCTGAGGATAGTCCTCAAGGCAGAGAAGCTTGCTTATGTCATTGAAGATCAACTTCCCAACCGTCCTCCAGAGGGTGCAACTCCAGACCAGTTAGTAGCCTATCAGAAACATGTGACCGATTCTGAACTTGCGAGTTGCATCATGCTAGCCTCTATGGTACCTGAGCTGCAAAAGCAGCATGAGCATATGGATGCTTATACCATCATCTTCCATCTTCATGAGTTGTTCGAAGAGCAGGCGAGATCCGAAAGGTTCGAAATCTCCAGACTCCTCTTCACCTCTAGGATGCAGGAAGGCACTTCTGCCTCACAGTTTGTGTTAAAGATGTTGGGGTACATTGAGCGACTGAGCACACTCGGTTTTGCAATGGATCATGAACTAAGTATTGACTTAATTCTGCATTGTTTGCCCAAAAGTTATTCACAATTTGTGATGAACTATCGGATGAACAAGCTGGAGACTACCATTCCTGAGTTGCTCAACCTGCTAAAGACTATAGAGCCTTCTGTGAAGCAGGATCAAAAGACGGTACTGTTAGTTGGTTCCTCGAAGAACGGTTCTAAGAGGAAGGCCAAAGAACAGAATAAAGGAAAGAAGAAAGAGGCCAAAAAGACTGAAAAGACACCAAAAGGGACTTGCCATCACTGTGGCAAGGAGGGTCACTGGCGAAGAAATTGCAAGGTTTATCTTGAGTCCTTGAAGAAGAAGGCATCCGATGCCCCGTCCTCTTCAGGTATCTTCGTTATTAAATGTCACTCTATTTCCTCAAATACCTGGGTACTTGATACTGGGTGTAGCTCACATATATGTAATGACATACAGGCGCTAAGGAATAGAAGAAGACTCGTTAAGGGAGAAGCGGATTTGCGAGTTGGAAATGGAGCAAAGATTGCTGCTGTTGCCATCGGAACATATTTGCTAAAGCTCCCTACTGGGCGTATCTTAGAATTGGATAATTGTTATTTCGTTCCTTCGTTAATAAAGAACATTGTATCTATTTCATGTTTGAATGAAAAGGGTTATCATTTAACTTTTAGTAACAATTGTTGTTACATAATTTTAAATGGCGTTCTTTATGGGAATGGAACTTTGTGCAATGGTATCTACACGTTAGATTTATCCGATGACGTTTTCAATATCAAAGTTAGTAACAAACGTGCTAGAATAGATAATCGAATAGACTCCTACACGTGGCATTGTCGTCTTGGCCATGTAAGTAAGAAACGCATGACCAAATTACACCGATGTGGAATTTTGAAATCATTTGATCCCGATTCATTTGATACATGTGAATCATGCTTAAAAGGCAAGATGACCAAATTACCCTTTTCCGGAAAAGGTAATCCAGTGGGAGAATTGCTTGGTCTAATACATACTGATGTATGTGGACCAATGTCAACTCTTGCACAAGGAGGCTATAGCTACTTCATCACCTTTATCGATGATCACTCACGATTCGGGTACGTGTTCTTGATGAAACACAAATCTGAAGCTTTTGAGAAATTCAAAGAGTTCAGAAATGAAGTAGAGAAACAGCTTGGCAAAAGTATTAAAATACTTCGATCCGATCGGGGTGGTGAATACTTAAGTCAAGAGTTTCAAGATTATCTTAGGGACAATGGGATATTATCCCAATGGACTCCACCGTATACACCACAGCATAATGGTGTATCTGAGAGGCGCAACCGAACCTTGATGGAAATGGTTAGTTCAATGATGAATCATGCAACTCTTCCAAAATCCTTTTGGGGCTATGCACTTAAGACAGCTGTTTACTTGTTAAACAGAGTCCCGACCAAGGTAGTCTCTACTACTCCATATGAGACATGGAATAGTAAGAAACCCCACTTAACTCACCTTAAGATATGGGGTTGTCCTGCTTTTGTGAAGCGAACTGTATCAGACAAATTGGATGCTAAGTCTGATAAATGTCTATTTATTGTATACCCTAAGGAAACAAAGGGTTACCAATTCTATCATCCCTTGGAACAAAAGGTGTTTGTTTCAAGGCATGCTGTATTTCTGGAAAAAGAATTTCTTTTACAAGAAAACAGTGGGAGTGGCATTGAATTTGATGAAGTTCAAGAAACTCCAATAGACATTACAGAGACACCTAGTCTAGACCCACAACCAATAACTCATAATGATGAGCTATCAGTTGAACCAAAAACAACACCACCTCTTCGTAGGTCTGATAGGACACGCAATATTCCAGAGAAATACGGATTTCTCATAAGTGAATCGAACGACGTGTTACTCATAAGCGATGACGAACCTATCAGTTATGAAGATGTTCTGAAAAGTTCAGAAAGGGGCAAATGGCTTGAAGCCATGAAGTCGGAAATGGATTCCATGTACGAAAATCAAGTATATATGGGACTTGGTTAACCCACCTGAAGGGATTAAGCCCATAGGGTGCAAGTGGGTTTTCAAGAAGAAAACCGACATGGAAGGTAATGTCGTTACCTTTAAGGCTAGATTAGTGGCAAAAGGATATCGTCAGAAACAAGGAATTGATTATGACGAAACCTATTCGCCTGTAGGTATTATTAAATCCATTCGGATGCTCCTAGCCATAGTAGCTCATTATGATTATGAGATATGGCAAATGGATGTGAAAACAACTTTCCTTAATGGAAACCTGCTTGAGGATGTATACATGATACAACCTGAAGGATTCACATCGGTTGATAAAACCAAAGTATGCAAGCTTTGACGATCCATATATGGACTGAAGCAAGCATCCAGGAGCTAGAACATCCATTTTGATGAGACAATCAAAGAGTTTGATTTCTCACAAAATCCTGACGAATCTTGTGTGTACAAGAAGGTTAGTGGGAGTGCAGTCGTATTCCTAGTATTATATGTCGATGACATATTACTTATAGGAAACGATATATCAGTCTTACAGATAGTTAAAATTTGGTTGTCCAAAACTTTCTCCATGAAAGACCTGGGAGAAGCAACCTATATCCTTGGGATTAGAATCTATAGAGATAGATCAAAACGGTTGCTTGGTCTTTCGCAGTCTACATATATAGACCGAGTGCTAAAAAGGTTTAGCATGTCGGAATCCAAGAAAGGTTACCTTCCCATCAGGCATGGGATCAACCTTTCAAAGTCTATGTGTCTGCGCACAGAAGATGAGAGGATTTGCATAAATAAGATTCCTTATGCATCCGCGATAGGATTTATCATGTATGCTATGTTATGTACTAGGCCCGATGTATCGTATGCTTTGAGCGTCACAAGCAGATACAAGTCAGATCCAGGAATGGATCATTGGGCGGCTGTCAAGACAATCCTTAAGTACTTAAGAAGAACTAAGGATGTGTACCTAATATATGGAGAAGGAGATATGGTAATACGTGGGTATACAGATGCCAGTTTCCAGACAGATAAGGATGACTCCAAATCTCAGTATAGATACGTATTTACTTTGAATGGAGGCGCAATAAGTTGGAAGAGTTCCAAACAAGACACCGTAGCGGATTCTACCACGGAAGCGGAATATATCGCAGCTTCGGAAGCAGCAAAGGAAGCAGTCTGGATCAAGAAGTTTGTCTCCGAACTTGGTGTGGTTCCAACCATTGATGAAGCAGTGCCGATTTACTGCGACAACAATGGAGCTATTGCACAAGCAAAGGAACCAAGGTCTCATCAGCGATCCAAACACATGCTTCGCCGCTATCATCTGATCTGAGAGATTATAAGTAGGAATGATATACAAATTGAGAAAATTCCCACTGAAAGGAATTTAGCGGATCCTTTAACTAAGGCCTTGCCTCAGAGCAAGTTTGATGGTCATGTTAGAGCCTGTGGTATTGGATACCGTAGCGATTGGTATTAGGCCAAGTGGGAGTTTGTTAGTAATATGAGAGAAGTGTCCTAAGGCAATCGCCTTATAATTGTAATCATTTATTTTAATAAATGAAAATTCACTATTTGAGTATTCATATTTGTGTATTTGATTGGGATCTTAAACTCATCTACTGAATGTCCGCAATACAATTCACAGCATGAGAGAATTTGTGATGGAATCACAACTAGTGATTATCTCTACATGTGCAATTGTGAAGTATTGAAAATATCCCTAGTCGATGAATTGATAAATACGGACACTATCAATTCTGTTGAGACTAGCATAGGTTATTCTCTAATCAGCTGATTCTCACTGGCTGGTGACATTGGGATGTCCGGAGATAAACATGGATGCTAGTTAAGGGAACTAGTTCATTGGAGTGACTAGCTGTAAAACTTCACATGGTAGTCTATACATAGACATGTCAGTGAAGTTCTTACCGCAGCTTAAGTGCGATGTTCCTTTGACTTGCGGTGTTCAAGTCATCTTGGTCATGGAGACTTATACTTTAACATCTTAAGCAAGCATCTCCAAGGAGGTGTGGACCCAGGATGGTTGGGTATAAGCCGAAGTGCCCGAAGATGTTTGAACAGCCTACAAAGGATTCACCACTCCTTGCGAGGAGATGTATACTCAAGGCCTATCGTCGGATTGTTACTCAAAGCCTCTGGCCAGAGCACGTCATGTTTAGAGTATGAGTCTCTTGAATACATGAGAGTAATTAGAAATCCAAAGGACGAGAGAACGTTACTTGGGCTAGGTGTGACATAGTCAGCCTAGTGGGGACTAACACACACAGACCATGTCCTGAACCAAGTGGATATAAGATGGTGAAGGGAATGAAGCACGATTCATTAGAGCTGCTGAAGGGTTTCAGAATTATTTCTGAGGTCAACCGTTGATCTTTCGATTAATTGGGGGTCATGATGTACTACTAGGTGTCACTCATGATCGTTCTATAATTGGTTAATTATAGACGGCCAACATAAATCGAAAGCCTATTTAGTCACACGCACTACGAGTAATCCGAGGGATTTAAAACGAGTTGAAAATTAGATTTTTTTATCAAGAGAAATAAGTCGAATCTGAGTTTATCAGAGGCGCATGGGAAGCTTAAAATGGCTAAGTCTTTTGAAGGTTTATTGGGCGAATTAAATGAGTTTAATTCGCGAGGAGATTGGCTTGGTGTGGCCGGCCAAAGAGGGTGCCCACCCTCTTTGGTTTGGTTGGCCATATTAAAGAGGGAAACCAATTTAATTGGTTTAAATTATAAAGTAAATCAAGTGTGATTTATTTTATAAAATTATGGATAAATAAATTAATTTATATACAGAGATTTATATAAAGAAATTTATATAAAGACAATTGTAGAAATTTATTCTTTTTATGGAAATTAAAATGAACCATGAATTGGTTTAATTTTAATTTATAAAATCAATTATGAATTGATTTTTCCATGATAAGAAAAATTTTATACAAATTTTATTCCATAATTAAAAGGAGAGATGTATTTGTTTTATTATAAAGTTAGTTATAATAAAACTAGGCATAATGGAATAATTCATAAGAAAATTTATAAGATAAATTTCTTATGAAAATTTATTCCGTTAATTCTGTTAAAAGGGAGACTTGGCAATGGAGAGGCTACTATATAAAGGAACCAAAGGCAAGCCTTGAATTCGAATTAATCAAGAGATTAAGAAGTTCTCTCTCTCTCTCATTCTCTCCCTTTCTCTCTCTAGGGCCGGTGCCCACCCCTTCTCTCTCTAGGGCCGGCGCCCCTTCTCTCTCTAGGGTCGGCGCCACTTTCTCCCTCTAGGGCCGGCGCCACCTCCCTAGCCATGAGCCACCACCAAGACGAAGCGGGTCACGTCTCCTTCCTCCCTTCGCGGAATCTTGATTTCGTTGTTTGGTGGTTAGTCTTCCATCTCTTTCTCTTGAAATTCTAGTTGTGCTTTTGGAGAATCTAGTAGCTCTCGTCGGTACAAAACTCGTGGCTTTGCGAAGTCATCCCGAAGAGAACTTGGCGTGGACGCGAATAGAGGCGAAGCTTCCAAGGGACGCTACGGTTGGATCTCGTCCCTTTCTTCGAGTTACGCGAGGTACAAAGTAAATTAGTTTACATTTCTGCAAAAAATTTTAATTTATGATCATGTCCACACATCATAAGGTCGCATGCTAGATATGTGGTTAAAATAATTTGAGAATTATTTATGCTAATTCTTCCGCTGCACGTAAATATTTTAAAATTTACGAACCCGTATCCTTGTCAATATGCACCCGGTCCCAACAGTTACAACTTCCCTTCTCCTCTTCATTTCTTCTTCCTCCCCTTCTAGCCGAAAACCTCAAGCCCCCTTCTCCCTTGGGAAAAGTTCACATAAGCCCCATCTTGAAGATCTAAGGCCCCCCTACAAGGATACAAGGACTAAGGGAGAGTTTAGAGACAAGGAGGTTCTCTTGTTATCTTCTATTCAAAGTTTGTAAGCAAGATCAAGGAAGGTAAGACCCCCTCACCTGTGGTATGATAGCTTTCAAGATATTTATCATGATCTAAATTTTGTTGGCATGATATGTTGGAAAAATCCATGGTTAGGGCTTATGGAAGTTTCGGCCAAAGCCTTGTTTGGGGCTAGAAATCATGTTAAAGACTTTCTTTATATTTGCAAATGGTTACCCATGATAGGTGAAGTATAAAAGTATGATTTTTGAAGTTTTATGGCACCCTAATAACCCTCTAGGGTTTCGGCCACATCAAGGTCAAGGGGCTAGGGGAAAACTCCAACCTTTCCAAGCATGATTAATATGTTTCTTATGATACCTTATGGGTAAAAATGGTGTTAAATGAACTTTTCCATGGGCTTGTTACCCTTCTAGGGTTTCGGCCAACCCTTGCTTTAGGCCTAGGACTTGGGGTTAAGTCCAATCAAGGGTTCAAATGATTTTTTTCTATGGCATGATATGTAGGTAAGGGATGTTAATCATGATCTAGGCAAATTTTCCATGGACCCATGGTCCTTTAGGACTTTCGGCCAAGACCCAAACCTAGGGTTTGGTTTGGGTTAAGGTCTCAAGAATGCATGTTTATAAGTTACCATGATGCTAGTACATTGTTAAGCATGATGTAAGGGCCTCCATGTGACTAAAATCTTAGTTTATGTGTTATATAACATGACTTTGTATGGTTGAATTTAGGTTATGTTTTAATCATGAATATTTAGATCATATACCATGAATACATGTAATTGATGTAGGAGTATGTTATGATAAATAGAATGATGCATGTATGTTGATAAATGCTTATAATGGATTTATGATTCATGAAGGTATATGCATGTTTTATGGTCAATGCCATGAACCCTAGTAGTATGTGTTACGTTTATATGTAGCTTACCATCCATGTCTTATGATGAATACTAGGATTATGTATGCTAGATGAAATGTATCATGTATGAGGTGTATGTTTATTATGTATCATGATCATGCAAGCTTTATGAACCCGGATAAGATTATGACTAGAAACATGATTATGCATGTATGTCCTATGTTATGAATAAAGAATGATAAGTATGAATGAAGATGATGGTTATGTCTTAAGTATGAATGATAAGTATGAATGATAAGTATGAATGATGAAGGTATAACGATGATATGAAATAAGTATGAATGATAAGTATGAATGACAAGTATGAATGATGAAGCATGCATATTTATTTTTATGAATGAGGCTTGTACCGGACCGAAGTAAGGGTCCAAGGGATGGGCACCTTAAGAACGCCCCGGTTCTGGACTACCGAAGCTGTCCACGGTTCTGGCACTACCGAAGCTGTGCAATAGGGATGAGCACCTTAAGAACGCCCCGGTTCTAGGACTACCGACTATGTTGTCCTTACCCTGGTAGGTTGAGGCTAGCTACCTCATATTTACTTAGGGATGCGCGCTTATGATTTATGTATGTGGTACAAGTCGGGGACCCCAATGATGTTATGTTTATGTTAAGCATTTAAAAGTATGATTTTAAAACTAAGCATCCTTATGTAGTAAATGCATTTGACTCATTCATACATCCATGTTATGCATTATGCCATGTATAATTATGCCTTATGTTCATGTATGCTAAGAATTATGTCATGTATAAGTATGTCTTATGTTCATGTATGCTAAGAATTATGTCATATATAAGTATGCCTTATGTTCATGTATGCTAAGAATTATGCCATGTATAAGTATGCCTTATGTTCATGTAGGCTAAGAATTATGCCATGTATAAGTATGCCTTATGTTCATGTATGCTAAGAATTATGCCATGTATAAGTATGCCTTATGTTCATGTATGCTAAGAATTATGCCATGTAAAATTATGTCTTATGTTCATGTATACTAAGAATTATGTCATGTATAAGTATATTTTATGTTCATGTATACTAAGAATTATGTCATGTATAAGTATGTCTTATGTTCATGTATGATAAGATTTATGTCATGTTAAGTATGTTGTAGATCTACGATTACGTTAGGAATCATGCTATATAGTTGCTCTTATGCTTATGACTTATGCTACGATCATGATTAAGTTTATGTTCAAGGTTATGTTATGTCAAGACACTTGATATGTTTATGCTTAAGTGACGTATGGTTTTTAGTGAGTAGGAAAGGGTCTTACTAAGCCTGTGTGCTTATAGTTTATTTTCCACGTACCGCAGATCAAGCACGAGGTTACTAGGAGAAGCAGCAGGAGAGGCAAGAGCATGTGTGTGTGTGGCGGTTGTAGGACCGGTGCCGTCGATAGAGGGGGGGGTGAATATCGATCGTGAAAACTCTTTCGGAATTCTTCGTAAAACTTTCGTTACGAATATGAAACTCGGCCGATCTGGACCTCCGAAGTGCCGCGCACTTCCTCCTGGAGCCTCCCGGTCGTAGATCCTTGTCTTTAGCGCTTTGTCGACGGTCAGAATGATCAGAACAGCACTTAGAAGTCGTGTTTGAAGCATAGGGGTCGAAGCCCCTTATAAAGGCCTCCTGGGGGCACCCTGGATGCTGGGGGCGCCCCGGAAGACTCGGTCAAACCTTATCCTTGCGCCTACCTCACCGCAGGTGATAAGATCATTGACCAGGGCGCCCCGGACGCTCCGGGTGCCCTCGTGTGGGCTTATCCTGTATACTGACTTCGAAATAGCAAAACAGCTACGAATCCGGGCGTCCCGGACGCTCCGGGTGCCCCGGTTGACACCTGTTCTGCATACACCACGTTTCCTGCTTCTTTAGTACAGTTTGGGGGCGCCCCCAGTGTTGGGGGCGCCCTGGTTGCATGGGGGCGCCCTGCTTAGGGCCTCCAACCACTTTTTGCCAGGTTTAACTGCTTTGTCTCCGGTTCTTGATACCTGCAAGATACACAAACACAAAGCATGGATACATATAATGTTAGCCTTAGGGACTTGGTTCGGACTTCGGATTTGCACGAAACCCTAGGTCAAACCGACACGAGTTCCTATCCCCGAGAACTCGCCCTTCACCTACTCCTTTCAGGAGACGGTTGCCACCCAGGCCTTCGGGTGGACTTTTACTTAGCTTCCGATACTCCCGGACCTCGAGACGCCCAAACCCTGACCCGTCTCTACCCCTGTCCTTAGTCATCGCTCAGCTAAGTTGCTCAGTCCCTTGGACCAAGACTTCATTCTCTAGCAGTCCTTCGCCAGGTGCCTAGCAGTCCTTCGCCAGGTCTTCATTCCCTAGCAGCCCTTCGCTAGGTGCCTAGCAGCCCTTCGCTAGGTCTTCTATGCCTAGTAGTCCTTCACTAGGTCTTAGGGTTTCAATACCTAGCAGCCCTTCGCTAGGTACCTAACAGCCCTTCGTTAGGTCTTAGAGTTTCAATACCTAGCAGTCCTTCGCTAGGTCTTCTATGCCTAGTAGTCCTTCACTAGGTGCCTAGCAGCCCTTCGCTAGGTCTTAGGGTTACGATACCTAGCAGCCCTTCGCTAGGTGCCTAACAGCCCTTCGATAGGTCTTGGGGTTTCAATACCTAGCAGTCCTTCGCTAGGTGCCTAGCAGCCCTTCGCTAGGTCTTAGGGTCTCGATACCTAGATTAACTAGGACTTTTCTTCAGCTAAGGTTACTTCTCTTTTGTTCCCCTTTGTCTGTTCAATATATCACTGACTTAAGTGAATTTTCAAACATTAAAACACTTAAAGAGGAACATCATTGATGCAACTTGCACCAACAATCTCCCCCTTTTTGATGTTTGACAATAACATAAGTTAGATTGGTTTAAGGGGCTAACTCACTATCCTTAGGATAAAAATAAGAAAAAATTGATATAAGTTTTGAAACTATATTTTTGATCTTTGGGAGAAAATTTTTCTAAAATTTTTCTAACTTAAGCACACCTCTCCCCCTTTGTCATACATCAAAAAATTTTAAGAAAATACTTGCACCAATAATGAATATTTTGGTTCTTTTTAAAAAATACTTGGTGCAGAAATTTTAAAAGCATTTTATTTTGAATGATATATTGCATTTTTGAAAAAAATGCATAATTTTTAAAAAAATGTTATTTGTTTTGAAAAATGCAAGTACTTTTTGGAAAATGCATAACTTAAAAATGGTATTTTGGAAAATATAAATATTATGCCTATATTGCAAGTACTAACTATTTTGAAAGAGATGAGACTTTGAGAAATATAAGTAATTTTTTAAACATAATATTTTATTTGACTAAGTTTCATTTCCAGTCTGACACAATCCTGGGAAACCTTGTTGACTACAAGGACATTTTCCTAAGTGCCCTAGAAATTTTTCAAAGTCAAGTAAATATTAATAGAATTTTGAAAAAAATGATAGTACTTTTTGAAAATATATGCTAGTGCATTTTGAAAAATGTGTGAACTTTTGAAGACTCAATATATTACTTGATTTGGTTTATCTTCCAGTCTGACACTATCCTGGAAAACCTTGTTGATTACAAGGACATTTCCTAAGTGTTCTGGAATTTCTTCAATCTCAAGTAAATATTATTTCAAATTTTGAAAATAATAGTATATATTTTTGTTTTGGGAAAATTAATAGTATTTTGAAAGAATACTTACGTTTTCAACAGGATTTGAAAATACCGCGCATGAGAACATTTGAAATATTCAATAAGTCTTTTAATTTGACCTTCCCCTAAACTTGACCCAGTCCTGGGAAGCTTGTTGACCACAAGTACTTTTCCTCTGAGTCTTAAGGGATGATTCAAATTAAAGAAATTATCTAATAATTTCAAAACAATTAATTAAATAAAATTGTTTCAGAAGTTTGATTTATACTCCCCCTAAAGTTGACACATCCTAGGAGTCCTTGTAGATTATGAAGTGGACCTTCCTCTGTGTCTTTAGGGTTTATCAAAATCAAACAAGACAACATAAGCCTTTTTCGAAAAACACAAGTGATAACGATTTAAAGTTCAGTTTTCGAAAAGTATTTTCAAATAATAGTAATTTTTTACAGTGTAATTTTCGAAAGAAAAAATGAAAATCACTCCCCCTGTATCCGATATCGTTTGACTCTATCTAAGTTCCTTAAGGAACTTTAGTGTTATCCTAAGAGGCTTGTGTCTAATTGCGTGAGTCAAACAATTTTTGAAAAAATATAATTTTTGAAAAACGTATAATATGTATATTCAATCAAACAAACATGAATTCCATAAAAACATTATTATGTTGAAACACTATTTTGAAAGTATATTTTTAGAAAAATATTCTAATGATTTTTGAAAAACAATTTTGAAAAACATTTTTCAACTTATTAGTCCTTAACATCTCACCCATTTTAGATGTATCAATACAACAAGCATGATTGCCTTATAGGTGTATTGTGAGATGCTTGAATCATTTTTCTTAATTTATTATTAACTCTAAGATTTAATTGAAGCTTGTGTTAGATTCGAATTTGACAAGAAGTAACTTGAATTTGAATTTCAAAAATTGGCTTCCAGGTCTTGGCGAGGCACTAGGCCTTCTTTGGACGTAGCCTTATTGGATCATCAACCCTTTCCTTGACAAAGCCTTTTAATGAAATTTCATTTTCAAAATCACTTTTTAAAAAATTCTGGTCTAACTAGTTTGGGTCTTGGATCGGTAGCTTCGGCTAGTTCCTCCAAGATGGCTTCCCTAACGTACTATCATCTCACCTCCACACAATACTAGGTTGATCAAGTTTCAATCATTCTTTTTCCTATAGCCGTTTTAAGTTATGCATAAAAAATATGAATGACATGTCATATATTTAAAAAAATAAATAGCAAATGCATGACATGGCAATTATGCATGAGTCAAACAATTCAAATCATTTTATTTAAGTTTCTAAAAACGTATCAAATTCCCGATTTGATACATGTCGAGTGAACCCGCGAATATGTCAACCCACTTTGACATATTTAATGTTATTAGTTTTAATTGTTATAGTTTGGGTAAAATTTTATTTTAGTTTGAGTTTAAGTCATTTAAGATTTTAGTTGAGTTCATGTTAATTAAGAATTGATTGGATTAGAAAATTAATTAATCAATTGAGAATAAATGAATTTAAGTTTCAATTAATTTGGATTAAATTTAATTTGAATTTAATTTAATTTAAGTTTGAATTTGAATTTAATTTAAATTTAAATTTGAATTTAATTTTAATTTCAATTTCGAATTTAATATAAATTTGAATTTGAATTTAATTTAACTTTGAATTTGAATTTCAAATTTAATTTAAATTTGAATTTGAATTTAATTTAAGTTTGAATTTGAATTTAATTTAAATTTGAATTTCGAATTTAATTTAAATTTGAATTTCAAATTTAATTTAAATTTGAATTTAATTTAAGTTTAATTTAAATTTGAATTTCAAATTTAACTAAGATTTAATTTGAATTTAATTAAGATTTAATTTGAATTTAATTAAGATTTAATTTGAATTTAATTAAGATTTAATTTGAATTTAATTTTGGATTTAATTTGAATTTAATTATTAATTAATAACTGTGAGTTTAAATTCATCATTTTCATTATTTCGAAAATGACTTTTTTCATTTTTGTCTTTCTTTTCAAGTTTTTCTAATAATTTTGATTTATTTGAATTTTTGTAATTTTTATTGATTATGGTCTTTATCTTAGATAGTTCAATATCCTCCTTAAGATTAGATCTTTCTATATCCTCACAGTATGTGGAGTAGATTGGGCCACTTGTTAAGGTTTTGTAATAATCTTTAATATTATCTATAATTAAATTATTATCTAGGAGAATTTTATATTCAGAATTATCCTCTGATATATTTTCAATATTTTCAACATTAATCTCTAGATTATCTTTAAGAATTTCAGAATTAATTTCTGAATTAATCTTGAGATTTTCAGGATTAATTTCGGATTTATCCTTAAGATATTCAAATTTAAATTCGAATTTATCCTTAGGATTCTCAGATTTGAAGTCCGAATTATCCTTAGGATTACTTTTGTCTGAATTAAAATTATCAGGATTAATTTTATCAGATAAATTATTAGAATTAATCTTATCAGATAAATTATCAGAGTTAATTTTATCAGAAAAATTATCAGAGTTAATTTTATTAATTTTTGAATTGATATTCTGAATTAACCAATTAATTTCTAATATTTTGGTCATATTCACGTTTTGTAATTTAACATGCAAAAAGTTAATTTTACTATGCAATAAATCTACTTTATCAAAAAAATTAACTAATTTATCACATGGCAGTTCAGGAACTTGTAAAATTTTTGGAACATAAATCTTGTGTACCATCGTCGGACACTTGCTTTTGTAATGTCCGTATTTCTTGCATTTGAAGCATCTGATGTGGCTTTTATCTCTCCGGACTCCTAGCACTGGTGTCTCCTTTGCTGCCGGTGATGAACGATTTTTACGAGTAGGGCACTGATTTTTATAGTGCCCTCTCTCCCTACATGTGAAGCATATAATATGCAATTTAAAATTAGACATTAAAAAAATGTAACTGATTCACCCCTGGGCTCCCCCTCAACTCCTGGCGTCGTTGCTCCGTCGGCGATTAGTCCGGTGAAGAGCGGCTCGGCTCTGATACCAATTGTAGGACCGGTGCCGTCGATAGAGGGGGGGTGAATATCGATCGTGAAAACTCTTTCGGAATTCTTCGTAAAACTTTCGTTACGAATATGAAACTCGACCGATCTGGACCGCCGAAGTGTCGCGCACTTCCTCCTGGAGCCTCCCGGTCATAGAGCCTCGTCTTTAGCGCTTTGTCGACGGTCAGAATGATCAGAACAGTACTTAGAAGTTGTGTTTGAAGCATAGGGGTCGAAGCCCCTTATATAGGCCTCCTGGGGGCGCCCTGGACGCTGGGGGCGCCCTGGACGCTGGGGGCGCCCCGGAAGACTCGGTCAAACCTTATCCTTGCGCCTACCTCGCCACAGGTGATAAGATCATTGACCAGGGCGCCCCGGTTGACACCTGTTCTACATACACCACGTTTCCTGCTTCTTTAGTACAGTCTGGGGGCGCCCCCAGTGTTGGGGGTGCCCTGGTTGCATGGGGGCGCCCTGCTTAGCGCCTCCAACCACTTTTTGCCTGGTTTAACTGCTTTGTCTCTGGTTCTTGATACCTGCAAGATACACAAACACAAAGCATGGATACATATAATGTTAGCCTTAGGGACTTGGTTCGGACATCGGATTTCCACGAAACCCTAGGTCGAACCGGCACGAGTTCCTATCCCCGAGAACTAGCCCTTCACCTACTCCTTTCAGGAGACGGTTGCCACCCAGTCCTTCAGGTGGACTTTTACTTAGCTTCCAATACTCCCGGACCTCGAGACGCCCAAACACTGACCCGTCTCTACCCCTGTCCTTAGTCATCGCTCAGCTAAGTTGCTCAGTCCAATGGACCAAGACTTCATTCCCTAGCAGTCCTTCGCCAGGTGCCTAGCAGTCCTTCGCCAGGTCTTCATTCCCTAGCAGTCCTTCGCTAGGTGCCTAGCAGCCCTTCGCTAGGTCTTCTATGCCTAGTAGTCCTTCACTAGGTCTTAGGGTTTCAATACCTAGCAGCCCTTCGCTAGGTGCCTAACAGCCCTTCGTTAGGTCTTAGAGTTTCAATACCTAGCAGTCCTTCGCTAGGTCTTCTATGCCTAGTAGTCCTTCACTAGGTGCCTAGAAGCCCTTCGCTAGGTCTTAGGTTTACGATACCTAGCAGCCCTTCGTTAGGTCTTGGGGTTTCAATACCTAGCAGTCCTTCGCTAGGTGCCTAGCAGCCCTTCGCTAGGTCTTAGGGTCTCGATACGTAGATTAACTAGGACTTTTCTTCAGCTAAGGTTACTTCTCTTTTGCTCCCCTTTGTTTGTTCAATATATCACTGACTTAAGTGAATTGCCAAATATTAAAACACTTAAAGAGGAACATCATTGATGCAACTTGCACCAACAGCGGTGACTTGGCAAAGGATCCTTTTTGGTTACGCATATTGCATGTCTTGGTTCTTGGGAATGCCTCTTTAGATTCTATGCTACGGTTACAATGGTTATGCCTACTGAATAACTTAAGACTGATGATGCTATGTTTACGGATAAGTTACTTGCTACTCATGATGATGATGAATAAGCTATGGAATGGTTATGTTATGATATGATGTCATGCATGTTGTTAATATGCTAAGTCCAATGACACTAGGTTCATGAATGACAAGTTTAAGCATGTGTAGAAAAAAAAAGTATTCCGCTGCATTAAGATGTTTTATGCACATGTATGTTTAGCGTAACGACGCCTATCTCGCCACACCACGAGGTGTGGGAAAAAGGCGGGTGTTACAAAAGCAGTAGGCATCAAGATCTATAGAGATTAATCTAAAAGATTGCTTGGCCTAAGTCAGAGTACATACATTGAAAAGGTATTACATTGTTTTACCATGCAGAATTCTAAGAAGGGATTTCTGCCGATGTCATATGTTGTGAGTCTTTCAAAGACTCAATGTCCCTCTTCTAAGGAGGAGAGAGACTGTATGAATCAAATCCCTTATGCATCTGCTATAGGGTCTATCATGTATGTCATGCTATGTACTCGCCCAGATGTCTTGTATGCATTGAGCATGACGAGCAGATACCAGTCAGATTCAGGTGAATGTCACTGGACAACTGTCAAAAATATTATTAAGTACTTACGAAGGACGAAGAAATATTTCTTGATATTTAGATGTGATGAAAAGCTAGATGTAAAGGGTTACACTGATGCAAGCTTCTAAGCTGACAAGGATGATTCTAGATCGCAGTCAGGGTATGTATTTTGCTTGAAAGGTAGCGTTGTCAGCTGGAAGAGTTCGAAGTAGGACACAGTCGTAGATTCTACAATAGAAGTCGAGTATATTGCTACGTCTGATGCAACAAAGGTGGTTGTTTGGATTCTGAAATTCATTACAAAGCTTGGTGTGGTTCCTAGCATAATGGACCCAATAGACTTCTATTGTGACAATAATGGGGTTATTACATAGGCTAAGGAACCTCGCTCTCATCAGCGGTTCAAGCATATACTATGTCGCTTCCATCTCATTCAAGAGATCATCGATAGAGGAGATGTGAGGATATGCAGAGTATCGACAATCGCTAACATCGCGGATCCTTGGACCAAGGCTTTCGCATAGAGAAAATATGATGCTCATACTAGGTCATTGGGTATTCGATATTTCAGTAATTGACACTAGTGCTAGTAAGAGATTGTTAATATCCCTAAAGTCAATTATGAGATGATTGTTTGGGAAATATTTTATATCATATTCTATTTAATAAAGGTAAATTTTAATTATTATATTTAGTTCATGATTATGCCCAATAAGGATAATAATGTTCATGGGCAGTAGGTTCTGATCTACATTATATCAATTCGTTGAATTTATAGTGAGATGATGTAGAGAACACTGTTGGGACCTTGACGTTTAGCTAGAGGGGAGGTGAATAGCAACTTTTCGATCTTCTTCCTACAACGGTTAGCAAGCGGAAGCGAAAATCTAAAACAATAAACTAAAACAATGCTAACGCAAGTGGTTCGGAGATAATACTCCTACTCCACGGCTGCCCGTAAGGTGGACGATCCCGATCCTTCGGTGGATGATTCCCCGGAATACCTCCAGCTAGCTCTTGTCGCTCCTTGTGGGTGGAGAAACTTTGCCACAATCCTTGGGCAACCTTTGAGCACGTTCAGGCTACTAACAGGTTTTACCCAAGCTTGTTTCACCAAGAAGAAATAGTGAAAAATGAGTCCTCTTAAATAGTGATCAATACTGTTCTGACCGTTACCAGTCGACTGGTGCTAGCACCAGTCGACTAGTGGCCCTTGGGAATTTGAATGTCACAACCTAACGATTCAAATTCTGGTCGACACCAGTCGACTGATCTTTCTGTGCTCATCATCAGTCGACTGATCCAAGCATCAGTCGACTGCCACCTTTCCAAACCTAAGGTTTCCCTTCCCGAGTACAATTATCTCAGCACTCGAACCCTCATGACTTAGTTGACTCTTCATCCAGCAGCCTCGACCTGTTGTCTTCAAGCCTTCTTCGACTTTGGCTCTCGTCCCTCAGATGTATGCAAGCCCACGACTCGTCTCCCATGCCATACTGCACGTATGCCTCGAAGTGCGCTTGCCTCGGCTCATCGTTCCTGCCTCCAACAACCTCAACCTGTTGCCTTCAAGCCTTCTTCGACTTTGGCTCTCGCCCCTCGGATGCATGCAAGCTCACAGCTTGTCTCCCATGCCATCATTCACATATGCCTCGAAGTTTGCTTCCCTCGGCTCATCGTCCCTGCTTTGTCCATGGTCCCTCGGATACATACAAACACACGGCTTGTCTCCTCACACCATTCTTCACCGGACCCGAAGCCGCCCAGCTAAGTCCATGTGTATCTTGCAAACCTGCACACTCAAATATACATATTAGATCAACATAAAACCCTAACTTAATCATATTGACACACACATCAAAACTCATGATCTACCCGATCAAACTTAGGTCGATTGCACTAACAATCTCCCCTTTATTGATGTGTGACAATATGTTTAAATTAGGTGCAAAGATAACAATTGAAAATTACAGACATAGTAAATTAAGCAGCATAAACATGCATCCTCCCCTTAACCTATGCCCTCCACATAATTTTCAATTTTCCTATAACCACAAGTTAAGTTGAAAACTAACTTCAAACCACAAGTCACAAGTTAAGTTAAACCTAACTTAAACCACAAGTTCTCCCCCTTTGACACCATCAAAATGATTACCCCAAGCAATATTAACCATTGGTATCAATGAGAACACCTTTCTATTTCTGAAAACCCACAGAAATCATAATACAGAAGCACCAGTCGACTGGTGCATTTGAACTGCAAACCTACAGAAAGATCAGTCAACTGATACTAGCCATTCTGAAACCTTTCAGCCCCTGAGCCGAATTTCAGAAACCCCCCATAAATTTCATAAAATTCAAAAAATTTTAAAATTTTGCAAACATATTTCTTATGATGTATTCTAACCTAGAAAATACATTTTCATGAAAACACCAAATATGCTTGACTTTTTGACCAAAATTCAAATCCTTTGAAAACACTCAATTTTGTATCAACCTTCCATCCTACGTTTGAACCCATATGTTTTACAAGTCTATCCCATACTATTTAAAACATAGAAATGGTTTCAATCCTTCCCCTTTTTCTCATATGAACACTCAAGACAGAAAAAGTGATGAAAGCTTCCCCTTTACACCATAATCTCTAGATAGAAGGTAAATTGATATGCATCATATAACCATAATAGCAAGGTAACAACACTTCACATAGGCAATATTAAGATATGAATTAAAAGTTCAAGGGGAACCATAAGTGAGTGCTAAAAAAAAACTCCAAATATTACAATATAAGATATAGTGTTTGAGAGACAAAAGAAGAACATGCTCATTCTAACACACTCTCAACACCAGCGCACCCACGTCATGTGGAAGCTACGCATCATCGCCAGGAGGAGGAGGAGGAAGGGCCTGATACGTAAGGTTTCAGCACTGCATCATCTCATACATATCATCTTGTCGCTGCTGGAAACTCTGAAAGTACTCCCTGAGTCCGTGAACCTCCTCCTGAATAGCAACCTGTCGCTCTTAAAAACTCTGGAAGTCCTCCCTGAGCCCATGAGCCTCTGCCTCTAGTCGGGAGAACCGCTCCTCTGTAATCCTAGTAGGAGTAGCAGCAGGTACAGCAGCAGGAGCAGCCTCCTCATCCTCATCATCATCAGAGCAGGAGGCTGCACGACGACGTCGCCAGACCATCCCTCCCTGCAGCCTCTCAATCCCAACCAAGGAGAGCTGCCAGAACCTATCCGGTCGTAGTCCTTAAACAGCTGATGAGTTTGACCTCTAGTGACTCTAATACCTCTAGATAAAAAGAATTCGGTCAAAATATGACCAAATGACATGTAGATCTTCCTATTGACGTCATGCGAAAAATGTACAATAGATGCGAATAGATGGCGGGCGATGTCAATGTCTAGCCTCCTTTCTAAAGTATACATCATCACCAAGTGAGATAGCCGAATCTTTGACCTCCCCTTAGTGACAATAGGCATAATGCAGTCAAGGACAATTTTATACAAGATGTTGCTAACTGGACTCATGCGCCTAGCTATAAAGATACGCTGCAGAGGAGGTTGAGGATTATCGAAATAATGACGATGAATCTGATCAATGGTTACATTAGACAATGTTAATGGCTCAGTGACATTGGGGAAATAGGTAAATGGATTTTTTGAAACCCGACACCCTAAGAATGATCCTAGTAATGCCGGTGAAAAAGGAATGGTAACTCTCTGTATCATGGACACATACATCCCGTCATCGGGACTACTACATGTGAGATTTGCATAAAACTCCTTGCAGAGGTCAAAGTTTACATAATGCTGACAGTATACTAACTTTTCTAATCCAAAATGAGTAATAATCTCAATTATGTGAGGAGTAATCTCCTGAAAATATGATTGATTGAGATATCGACAGTGCATTAAAATGAAGTCAGCATTTTCAAATTCTAGCCGGCAGGCCTCGGATCGGAACCGAGGTGTCGCAGGTTCTATGGGAGGCTGTTGAGACGATCCCTCACCAACCCTTCTCTTTTGCCTAGCCCTAAATGCAAAACACTGTATGCATGTACCAAGAATGACCCAATCAAGAAGGAAAGTCATGGAAAACATGCAAGATATAGAGAGTTAGTCGTGAATCATGAACTAAATGGAGAAAATAAAGCAAATACATTACCGTCTCTCCATTCGTTGCATGATAGATAATGATCAAGTTTGACTCAAGGAGATGCTTTTCTTGCCCTAGATTCGGATCTTAAGGTGAAGGAAGACTAGGAACAAGATTTCAGGGTCGTAG
Organism: Boesenbergia rotunda; assembly: GCA_024364735.1. Taxonomy (NCBI): domain Eukaryota; kingdom Viridiplantae; phylum Streptophyta; class Magnoliopsida; order Zingiberales; family Zingiberaceae; genus Boesenbergia; species Boesenbergia rotunda. The sequence continues at coordinate 75,857 of JAGFNQ010007835.1, read as the reverse complement.
GAGGCCTTAGGGGAGCAGGGGAGACCAAGGGAGGAAGACGGCGACAAGGGGCGACATTGAAACCCTAGGTTCGGCCGCCCCCATGAGGGGTATTATTTTAAAGATTCGCGGCATCAGTCGACTATCCCTGGGCCAGTCGACTGTCCCTGGGCTAGTCGACTGATGAACTAAACAGAAAGATCAGTCGACTGATGGAGGATCAGTCGACTGCTGCATAGAACATCCTAGTTCCTGGATCGAACTGTACCAGTCGACTGCCTCTACATCAGTCGACTGATACCCTATATTTTCAGCATTTTTGACCCAACTTCAGAAATGCATCAGAAATTCCATAAATTTTCAAAAATTCTCAAATTTTGTGCAGAGGTTTGTGGTACCCGTGTCTACTTCGAAAAAATACATTCACACATGTATCTATTACCAATCCCAAGATTGACACAAAACTCAATCCTATCTAAATGGTTCATTTGATCCTTGACCCAAAGTCCTAGTTTTGATCTCTCCTTGATGTATCTTCTCATTCCCAACCACCCTGCATCCCTAGCATTAATTTATATAACATCTACACATTGAGACCCAATTTTCATACAATATGGTTCCATTGTTATATTTTCATGCATGAACCTTACTTTTGATGTGCCAAATTCCTAGGATTAACACTCAAATTTGTCTCTAAATCCTTTGGTACATTCCACAGCCCATCTAGTCTCCCTGGAAAAATCCTCCTAAGATCCATTGACCATGGACCCCATCTTGACTCCTAGAGCTCCCCCTTAAGCTCTTAGCCTTAGTCACCTCCATAGGTGACTCATCTATAATTGCAAGGCCACATCGGTGTACCTCCAGTGACTTTTGGCCATCAACCCTAACCTTTTTAACTTTGAACATCTTTTCCTTGGTTAAGTTCTTCTTCTTTTCTTTAAATGACTTTTCCTTGCCATTTTTGGCCTTCCCCTTGCTGTAGTCATATGACATCCTTGCATATGACTTTTCCATAACATTTGATCTCATAGATCGGTATCCTAGACCAGATCTATCATTGTTGGGGTTTTGATTACCCGACACCATGCTTAAACCCTTAGATCCACTAATGAATCTCTCTAGGGTTTTCTTCAATTTGTCAAGTTTTGCCCTCAAAGCTTGATTTTCCCTCTCTAGATTCTTAACCTTAGCATCACCATGTCCATCTTGGACATTTCTAAATCTACCCATTTATCTAGGTATGTGTCTCCCTTTCTTTGGATTAATGTCTTGGTCCTTATGTCTAAAGGTTCTAGGTTTATCATGAAACATAAATTTCTTAGGGTTCTGAGATACAATATTAGTCTTATTTTTATCAAAATATCTAAAACCAAAATTATGCATAGGTAAATAATTTTCTTTACTTCTACCACACATACAGGAATTTGAAACATGCTTAAAATTAGGGATTACCTCCCTTACCCTTGTAGCTCCCCCTTGATGTGAGCTTTTCTCCGTCTCCTCTTCTCCCACTTTCTCAAATGCTCAAATTTCTTGAATTCTCCTTTCCTTGAGCATTTGGTGTGGTAGTGTCCTAGCTCACCACATGTGAAACACCTAATATGCTTCTTCTCCTTCTTTTCCCTACAACCCATGTTAGATTTTAAATAAATTGACTTGGATTTAGGGTTTACCTCCTTTTTACGTAATGGACACTTGTCCTTGTAGTGTCCCTTCTTGTTATACCCAAAGCAAATAATGTGATCTTCTAACCTTGCTTTGGTGGAGGTGGATGCTTCTTCTTGCTCCGGTATCGTGGATGGTCTCTTTTCCCCCTCAATCCTTGACATGGAGACTTCTTCTTCTCCCTTTGATGAAATGGGTGATTCTTCAACTTCTTGTGCCACTTTACTTGAGGAGATAGATGAATCTTTTTCTTCTTTCTCCTCCTCTTCAGATGTTGAGCTTCCTTCCTCATCCGATTGGTCATTCCCCTCTTCTTGGACCATTAAGCTCATTTTTTTTTACTCCTCTACTAATTGAGCTTGTGTACGGTTTTCATGTAGAGCAATTACTTTGCTCCATAGCTCATGAGCACACTTGTACTCATCTACACTATTAATCACATCATTAGACAAAACACTAAGTAATATAGAAATTACCTTCTCATTTGCCTTTGATTGTGCTTGTTGCTCCTTGGTCTAATATCATGGTCGGAGCTTCTTCCCATGTTTATCTTTCGGGACTTCAAATGGCTCTTCTAGCACGATCATGAAATTCCAATCCATGTCGAACCATGTCTTTATCTGCATTCTCTAATACTCGAAACTCTCGTGATCGTAGGAAGGTGGAACATTAATATCGTTCCCTAATCTTTCTTCAATCGTCATTTCCTCTAGCTTTTTGCTCTCCCGACAGTTAGTCCGTAGATGAACGAACCTAGCTCTAATACCACTTGTTGGGACCTTGACGTTTAGATAGAGGGGGTGAATAACAACTTTTCGATCTTCTTCCTACAATGGTTAGCAAGTGCAAGCGAAAATCTAAAACAATAAACTAAAACAATGCTAACGAAGACCTTTACGTGGTTCGGAGATAATACTCCTACTCCACGGCTGTTCGTAAGGTGGACGATCTGGATCCTTCGGTGAATGATTCCCCGGAACACCTCCGGCTAGCTCTTGTCGCTCCTTGTGGGTGGAGAAACCTCGCCACAATCCTTGGACAACCTCTGAGCACGTTCAAGCTACTAACAAGCTTTACCCAAGCTTGTTTCACCAAGAAACAGCCAAAAACGAGTCATCTTAAATAGTGCTCGATACTGTTCTGACCGTTACCAGATGACTGGTACTGGCCCTCGCGAATTTGAATGTCACAACCTGACGATTCAAATTCTGGTCGACACCAGACGACTGATCCCAGGATCAGTCAACTAATCTTTCTATGCTCTTCATCAGTCGACTGATCCAAGCATCAGTCGACTGCCACCTTTCCAAACCAATGGTTTCCCTTCACGAGTACAATTCTCTCAGCACTCTAACCCTAGGATTTCCCGAGTACAATTCTCTCAACACTCGAACCCTCACCACTTAGTTGACTCATCATCAGCAGCCACGACCTGTTGCATTCAAGCCTTCTTCGACTTTGGCTCTAGTCCCTCGGATGCATGCAAGCCCACAGCTCGTCTCTCATGTCATCCTTCACGTATGCCTCGAAGTGCGCTTCCCTTGGCTCATCGTTCCGGCCTCCAGCAACCTCGACTGTTGGGACCTTTCCGTTTAGCTAGAGGGGGGTAAATAGCTTTCTTCTGGATTTTCTTCCTACAATAGTTAGCAACCATAAGCGAAAATCTCAAATCTAAACTAAACAATGCTAACACATCACCTTTACGTGGTTCGGAGATGAAACTCCTACTCCACCGCTGCCCATAAGGTGAACGATCATGATCCTTCGGTGGATGATTCCCCGCAACACCTTCGGCTAGCTCTTGTCGCTCCTTGTGGGTGGAGAAACCTCGCCACAACCCTTTGACACGAACTGAGCACTTGTAGGCTACTAATAGGCTCTAACCAAGCTTGTTTCGCTAAGAAGAAGTAGCCAAACACGAGCTCTCTTAAATAGAGCTTGATACTGTTTTGACCGTTACCAGTCGACTGCCCCAGGGGCAGTCGACTGGTCCTTACAAATTTGAATGTCACTGCCTGACGATTCACATTCTGGTCGACACCAGTCGACTGCATCAGTCGACTAATCTCTCTGTGCTCTACCTCAGTCGACTGATCAAGCATCAGTCGACTGCCACCTAAGGTTTCCCTTCCCGAGTACAATTCTCTCAGCACTCGAACCCTAGTATTTCCCTTCCCGAGTACAGTTCTCTCATCACTCAAATTCTCATGACTCAGTTGACTCTTTATTCAACAGCCTCGACCTGTTGCATTCAAGCCCTCTTCGATTTTGGCGCTCGTCCCTCGGATGCATGCAAGCCCGCGGCTTATCTCCCATGCCACCCTTCACGTATGCCTCGAAGTCCGCTTCCCTCAGCTCATCGTCCCTACTCCAGCAGCCTCGATCTGTTGCCTTCAAGCCCTCTTCGACTTTGGCTCTCGTCCCTCGGATGCATGCAAGCCCGCGGCTCATCCCCCCATGCAATCCTTCGTGTATGCCTCGAAGTCCGCTTCTCTTGGCTTATCATCCCTGCTTTGTCCATGGTCCCTCGGATGCATACAAGCCCACGGCTTGTCTCCACACATCATCCTTGACCGGACCCGAAGACGTCCAACTAAGTCTTGTGTATCCTACAAACCTGCACACTCACATACACATATTAGATCAACATGAAATCCTAACTTAATCATATTGACACACACATCAAAACTCATGATCTACCCGATCACACTTGGGTCGATTGCACCAACAATCTCCCCCTTTTTGATGTATGGCAATATGTTTAAGTTAGGTGCAAACAACAATAACAATTGAAAATTACAGACATAGTAAGCAGCATAAACATGCATCCTCCCCCTTAAACTATGCCCTCCACATAATTTTCAATTTTTCCATAATCACAAGTTAAGTTAAACCTAACTTAAACCACAAGTTCTCCCCCTTTGACACCATCAAAATGACTGCCCCAAGCAATACTAAACATTGGTATCAATAAAGAACACCTTTCTATTTCTAAAAATCTCCAAAAATCAGAAAACAGCATCACTAGTCAACTGCGTCAGTTACCAGTCGACTGGTGCCAGCAAATCACAACCCAACAGAAAGATCAGTCGACTGCCCCAAGGGCAATCGACTGATACATAGAAGTCTGAATTTTCAGTCGAAATTCAGAAACTCTTAACAAATTTCACAAAATTCGAAAAATTCTGAAATTTTGCAAGCATATTTCTTATGATGTATTCTATCTTAGAAAAATATAGTTTCATGAAAATACCAAATATGTTTGACTTTTTGACAAAAATTTCAATTCTTTGAAAACAATCCATTTTGTATCAATCTTCTATCCTAGGTTTGAACCCATGTGTTTTCCAAGTCTATCCTATACCATTTAAAATATAGAAATGTTTTCAAATCTCCCCCCTTTTCTCATATAAATCCTCAAGACAAAAAAAATGATCAAAGCTCCCTTTTTTTACCATATTCTCTAAACAAAAGGTATATTTCATTTTTTTTCTTATAACCATAATAACAAGATAATAACATTTCATATAAGCAACATTAAGTCATGAATTAAAAGTGCATATGAAAAACATAGATAAGTGTTACAAGGCTCATAGCCCTGAAATCCCCAACCACAATGCATCCTTAGTATTGGTTTAGATGACATCTCCACGTTAAGAACCAATTTTCATGCAATATAGCTTCACTGTCATATTTTTGCATGATACCTTACTTTTGATGTGTCAAATCCCTAGGATTAAGACTCAAATTTATCTCCAAATCCTTTAGCACATTCCATAGCCCATCTAATCTCCCTGGAAAAATCCTTCTGAGATCCATTGACCATAGAACTCATCTTGACTCCTAGAGCTCTCTCTTGAGCTCTTACCCTTAGTCACCTCCCTAGAGGACTCATCCATAATTGCAAGACCACACCGGTGTACCTTCGGTGTCTTTTGGCCTTCAACACTAAGCTTCTTGACTTTGTACACCTTTTCCTTGTTTAAGTTTCTCTTCTTCCTTTTAAATGACTTTTCCTTGCCTTTTTTGGCCTTCCCCTTGCTATATATGGCATAGTTGCATATGATTTCCCATAGCGATTGATCTACTAGATCGGTATCCTAGACCCGATCTATCATTTTCGGGGGTTTGACTATCTGACACCATGCCTAAACCCTTAGATCCACTAATGAATCTCTCTAGGGTTTTCTCTAATTCGTCAAGCTTTGCCCTCAAAGCTTAATTTTCCCTCTAAATTTTTGACATTAGCATCACCATGTCCAGCTTGGACATTTCTAGATCTACCCATTTGTCTAGGCATGTGTCTCCCTTTCTTTCGATTAATGTCTTGGTCCTTAGATCTAAAAATTCTAAGTTTATCATGATACATAAATTCCTTATGATTTTGAAATACAACATTAGCACTATTTTTATCATGATATCTAAAACCAAAATTATGCAAAGGTAAATAATTTTCATTATTTCTATCACACATAGAGGAATTTCAAAAATGCTTAGAGTTAGGGATTACCTCCCTTACCCTTGTAGCTCCCCCTTGATATGAGTCTTTCTCCTTCTCCTTCTTTTCCCACTTCTTCAAATGCTCCAATTTCATAAATTCTCCTTTCCTTGAGCATTTGGTGTGGTAATGTCCTAGCTCACCACATGTGAAACACCTAATGTACTTCTTCTCCTTCTTTTCCTTACAACTCATGTTAGATTTTAAATAAATTGACTTGGGTTTAGGGTTTACCTCCTTTTTACCTAATGAACACTTATCATTGTAGTGCCCCCTCTTGTTGCACCCAAAGCAAATGATGTGATCTTTTGACTTCGCTTTGGTGGAGGTAGACACTTCTTCTTACTCCGGTATCGAAGATGGTCTCTCCTCCCCCTCAATCCTTGAAGTGGAGACCTCTTCTTCCCTCCTTGATGAAGTGAATGATTCTTCAATTTCTTGTGTCACTTCACTTGAGAAAATGGATGACTCTTTCTCCTCTTTCTTCTCCTCTTCGGATGATGAGCTTCTTTCCACATCCAATTGGTCCTTCTCCTCTTCTTGGACCATTAAGTTCATTTCTTTTGGCTCCTCCTGTAACGACCCGGAAAATTCTCTTAATATTTTCTTAAAATATTAAGCATGTTTAAATAATTTTCCAAGGGACCTAGAAATATTAAGGAGAACTTAGGCCTAGAAAATCCATGTGTTCTCATTTAAATTGAGAAAACTAAGTACCAATGAGCTTTAAATGGGCTCCAAAAATGGATATTAATTAGGTAAAATTAATATAAATTAGGTAAAATTAATACAAATATAAAAGAATTTTATTTAGGAATATTGGCATAATTATGGGTGATTTTAGGGGGGATTTTCGGAATTTAGGAAATAGAAATAATAAAATAAATGAAATAAAAATAAAATAAAAATAAAGGTGCATGACCCAAGGATTGAACCTTGGACCTCTTGTACAACCATGTAAGCCTTAACCAACTCACCTAGCAAGTGATTGTTGGGAGGAAATGAAGTGGATATTGGTTAAAGCATAGAAGAAGATGAAGGGTCATGGAAAGACTCTTCATTTACCTCCTTAATGGGCTATTAAAGGAGGGTTTTGGGAGTTACCTCATCTTCCCATTACTTGTATTTTCGAAACTCTTCCTCCCCTCATTCTTGCCGAGCACCAAGAAGGGGTTTCCCCTTGGGAAAACTCCACAATAAGGTCCTACCACCAAGATCTAAAGGTTTCCTAAGGTTCCAAGGCTAGGGGTGATCAAGAGACAACAAGTCTTCCTTCTTCTTTCCATCTAAGGTCTAAAAAATCAAGAAACCCCAAGGTAAGACTCCCTCACCTATGGTATAATAGTTCCCTATGATTTCCATGATTTTTAGCATGATATATTGGTTAGTTTTCGAATTTGATGTTGAAAGGAAAGAAAACCAAGACCCTCATGCTTAAGGGTTTCGGCCACCACGATTTCTAGGTCTATAAATATGCTAAAAATCTGTATAATGCTATTTAATGTTCCCTTATGATGTGTAGAGGTTAATTATAATTTTTGGGAATTTTTGGAGTAACCTAGGACACCCTAGGGTTTCGGCCAACATGAAAGAAACAAAACTAAGAACCTTAAGTTTAAGGGTTTCGGCCACCATGATTTACAGGTCTATAATTATGCCAAAAATCATGATAATGTTATTTAATGTTCCCTTATGATGTGTAGAGGTTAAGTATAATTTTTGGGGATTTTTGGAGTACCCTAGGACACCCTAGGGTTTCGGCCAACATGAAAGAAACAAAACTAGGAACCCTAAGTTTAAGGGTTTCGGCCACCATGATTTACAGGTCTATAATTATGAAAAAAATCTTGATAATGTTATTTAATGTTCCCTTATGATGTGTAGAGGTTAAGTATAATTTTTGGGAATTTTTGGACTACCCTAGGATACCCTAGGGTTTCGGCCAACATGAAGGAACCTAAGCAAACACCCTAGGACACCCTAGGGTCTAAAATGGTGATAAATGTAACGCCCGCCCTTATATCTACTCTCGGGGCGAGGTTACGTACATTCAATCATATAGTAATATATATTTTTTTTCTATTTCTATCTTCTAGCATGACATTAAAACAACAATGCAAGGACTTAAGAGAACTAGGTACTAAGCATGCTTGCAAAAATTATCAAGTTCACATATTATTTCACACCATAATATAATCCAATAAATCAAGTATATGAAAATTCCAAGTGTAACTATTATCATGCAATATCAATCCTAATCACTATCATTCATTGTCAAGGAGCATAACATAAGCATAAATAAAGTAGATATAAAAAGTCTTTCTTCCCGAGCCACCACCCCACACATCTTCAGCCTCCTGCCTCTTCCTTCCATTTAAGTGTTATCTGCAGCATAAGATAACACATAAACTAGTAAGCACAATGCTTAGTAAGGATCCTGTCCTACTCGCAAAATCCGTGCAAAAGAATATAACATGTACACATAATCAATCATAAGCATAAGTTCATCAAAGCATATTAAACATCTAAGTTTCTAAGCATGCAGTATCAAGTACCATAAGCATACTCTTCACATATAACAAATGTTTTCAATGAATGTTTTCAAAACATTTCCATAATGGTATTACTTAAAAATACATCCATATCATATCGGGCCCTGTTGTGTACCAACTATCGCGCGGAACTATTGCGCGTTCCCTAATGAGTTGGGGTAGCGAGCCACCAAGTCATTAGAGCAGGACCCTTCCGTCCTACCGGAGCCACGTTAACATGCACCCCGGATTTATTTAACGACCCCCTTCCGAGTCGGGTACACAACTTCAAAAGTAAAATACTTATCATGCTGTTACATATATGCTAAGGAATACTCCATATTTACTCTTATGGGACACACCACTCTTCAAGGGTGTTCTTGATCCCCTAGGGACACACCACACATTCGGGTGCTCTTGATCCCATACTATTTGAGTATCCATTCAAGCATTTTAACATATCACATGCAATTTCATAAATGTACCCCATGGGCTATAAGGCATGCTCATACATACATTATATTTCATACATGTCCATATATTCATCATATTTCATACATGTTCATACATGCATCATATGTCATACATGTTCTTATATACATCACATTTCATACATGTTCATCATATTTCATCATGCCTCATATTTCAACCACTTAACCTACCTTAGACCTGACAAGCTTTGGTCACATAGGTCATCATCATATCGTAGAAAGTGGTAGCATGCTATCAATTAAGATTTCAATCAGACATCTCATTTAAACACCTCATACATAAACATATCAAAGCATGCTAACAATTAAGGTTTCCTCATCAACCATTCCATTTAACACCACATACATATACATATGATCATCCCCAACCATAAACATATATCATAGGGTAGTTTGACCTTTACAAACCCTAGTCCTAGTGGGTTGGCCGAAACATCAAGAGTAGGGAAATATTAGGACTTTTGCATTAATCATTCACACAACAATGATACAAACATCTTGTATACAATATCACACCATACACTAAGCATGAATATTGTCTAGGATAATTCAACTCTCCTTGACCCTAATTCATTGCCTTGGCCGAAACTTGTAGGGTAGGGTAGGCTAGGTTTTTGACATCCAATCTTTACACAAACATTTACACAAATACTTTATCTACAATACTAATCATGGACACATCATAGGATAGCATACAACCCCAAAAGCCTAACCTTTCACCTCTTGGCCGAAAGTTGTAGAGTGGCTAACCCTACTTTTTGTTATCACAACATGAAGGGTCACCACATATGTGGATGCCTTAAGTCCTAAGGGTTCTTTTCATGTATTAAAAAGTAGCCAAACCCTTCCCTTTGGAAGGGGCCGAACCTTACTAAGGATGAAACCCTAGTTTTTCTTCCTTTTGTTCATGCCATCATGAAGAAAATTTATATACATATATTCCCTAAGTTCCAATGTCTTCTCATGTATCAAGGAAAGAATCAAGGCCTTCCCCTAAGGGGGTGGCCGAAACCCTCAAGAACAAAAACCCTAGGTTTTTGTCTACAACATATTGAAGGATACAACATACAAGAACCATTACACTGCAGGCGAGGGGATACTTACATCCTTTCGCTTGATTTCTACTTCTCTAAGATCTTAAGGTGCCCTTGGTTGAAGGAAGGTGAGTATTTCCTTTGTTTGCCTTCTCTTAGCAATCTTGGCCCTAGTAGAAGGCAAGAACCTTAAAGGGTTCTTCTTCCTTCCAATTCCCTAGGGTTAAAACCCTAGGGTTTACTTTTCGAAAATGGAGAGGGAGAAGAAGAGAATTTCGGTGATGAGGGGAGGAAGAAGAAGAGAAAGAGGAAGTTATTCCAACTTCCCTTATTTATACTTTTCTCATGAAAAGACATGTCTCTTCACCTCCCTAGCTTTTAACAAGCATGTTTCTTATTCCCTCTACAAGAAACATGGCTTGGTGCAATGGTTAAGACATTGCTAGTGCAACTAGGAGGTTCAAGGTTCAATCCCTGCTTCCTCCCTTCTATATTTTCTTTTTATCACATTTTGCACTAATCCAAGCCCATTAAGCCAAGCCTATCATGAAATTTCATAATATTAATTATATTCCATGAATTCATAATATTTCATGATACTATTTCATGAATTCCATAATATTTCATATTTATGAATTCATAATATTTCATAATATTTCATGATACTATTTCATGAATTCCATAATATTTCATATTTATGAATTCATAATATTTCATAATATTTCATGATACTATTTCATGAATTCCATAATATTTCATATTTATGAATTCATAATATTTCATAATATTTCATGATACTATTTCATGAATTTCACCATATTTCATATTCATGAATTTATATATTTCCTAATATTTCATATGGGAAATTTTGGGGCGTTACAATCCTCCCTACCTTATAAAAAGTTCGTCCCTAGTAGGTTGGGGCTCGCGACCTCGGACTTGCTAGGGATGCGCGCTATGATGTATGTATGTGGTACAAGCCGGGGACCTCAAATGATGTATGATGATTATGTTTATGCATTTAAAAGTATGTTTTAAAAGTTAAGCATCCCTTATGTATATGCATTCCACTCATGCATCCATTCATGTTATACATTATGCTATGTTGATAAGATTTTATGCTTATGTTTCATGTTAAGAAGTATGCATGAGAATGAATGATCTACGCCATGATTATGTTAGGAAGATGTTCATATGCTATGATAGGTTTTATGCCATGAATTATGTCATGCTTAGAATGTTCACTATGTTTATGAATTATGCCATGAATTATGTCATGCTTAGAATGTTCACTATATTTATGAATTATGCCATGAATTATGCCATGCTTAGAATGTTCACTATGTTTATGAATTATGCCATGAATTATGCCATGCTTAGAATGTCTATGATGTTTATGTTATGCCATGAATTATGCCATGCTTAGAATGTTCACTATGTTTATGATTTATGCCATGAAGTATGTTCACTATGTTTATGAATTATGCCATGAATTATGTCATGCTTAGAATGTCTATGATGTTTATGTTTATGCCATGTATCATGCCATGATTAGAATGTTATTATGTTTATGTTCATGCCATGCTATGTATACGACAAGTGACGTAAGATGTTATGTTCTAAGTAGAACACCAAGTATGTTAATGTTTTATGTGCTCAGTATGAGATGATGAATGACGAATGGTTTTGTGAGTAGGAAAGAGTCTTACTAAGCCTGTGTGCTTATAGTCTTATTTCCTTATACCGCAGATCATTCAAGGGGACAATGAAGGAAGCAGCAGGAGGGCAAGAACGCATGTGTGTCGTAGTGACTTGGCCCAGGAAAATATATGTTTACTGATATGTTTGAATAATGACTTATGGAACCTTATGATATGATGTTATGTGAGACATGATATGATGCTTAAGTTCAAAGTTAATATGCTAAGGTTCCCATGTCAATAAGTTAAGAATGGTAACAGGGCATGTATAAGTTAAGTTATTCCGCTGCCTTATGATGTCTACATGCCCTAAGCATGTTAACGTAACGCCGCTTAGGAAAAAAAAAGCGGGCGTTACACCTCCACTCCTTGAGCTTGTGTAGGATTTTCATGAAGTGCTAATATCTTACTCCATAATTCGTGTGTGTTTTTGTATTCATCTACACTACTAATTATAGGCAAAATATCAATTAATATTGAAATTACCTTTTCGTTTGTCTTTGATTGGGTTTGTTGCTCCTTATTCCAATATCTTGGTCGGAGTCTTTTCCCATGTTTATCTTTTGGAACTTCAAACGGCTCTTCTGGCACGATCATGTAGTTCCAATCCATACCGAACCATGCCTTTGTCCGTATCTTCCAATACTCGAAACTCTCGCAATCGTAGGAAGGTGGAACATTGATATCATCCACCAATCTTTCTTTAATCGTCATTTCCTCTAACTTTTTGCTCTCTCGGCGGCTAGTCCGTAGATGAGCGAACCAAGCTGTGATGCCACTTGTTGGGACCTTTTCGTTTAGCTAGAGGGGGGGGGGGGGGGGGGGTAAATAGCTTTCTTTTCGATTTTCTTCCTACATTGGTTAGCAACCACAAGCGGAAATCTCATATCTAAACTAAACAATGCTAACACATCACCTTTACGTGGTTCGGAGATGAAACTCCTACTCCACCGCTGCCCATAAGGTGAACGTTCCTGATCCTTCGGTGGATGATTCCCCGGAACACCTCCGGCTAGCTCTTGTCGCTCCTTGTGGGTGGAGAAACCTCACCACAATCCTTTGACACGAACTGAGCACTTGTAGGCTACTAATAGGCTCTAACCAAGCTTGTTTCGCTAAGAAGAAGTAGCCAAACACGAGCTCTCTTAAATAAAGCACGATACTGTTTTGACCGTTACCAGTCGACTGCCCCTGGGGCAGTCGACTGGTCCTTGCGAATTTGAATGTCACCGCCTGACGATTCGCATTCTGGTCGACACTAGTCGACTGCCCAGTAGACTGCATTAGTCGACTGATCCTCTACCAGTCGACTGATCTCTCTGTGCTCTACCTCAGTCGACTGATCAAGCATCAGTCGACTGCCACCTAAGGTTTCCCTTCCCGAGTACAATTCTCTCAGCACTCGAACCCTAAGATTTGCCTTCCCGAGTACAGTTCTCTCAGCACTCGAATTCTCATGACTTAGTTGACTCTTCATTCAGCAGCCTCGACCTGTTGCCTTCAAGTCCTCTTCGATTTCGGCTCTCGTCCCTCGGATGCATGCAAGCCTACGGCTTGTCTCCCATGTCACCCTTCCCGTATGCCTTGAAGTTCGCTTCCCTCAGCTCATCGTCCCTGCTCTAGCAACCTCGATCTATTGCCTTCAAGCCCTCTTCGACTTTGGCTCTCGTCCCTCGGATGCATGCAAGCCTGCGGCTCATCCCCCCATGTCATCCTTCGCGTATGCCTCGAAGTCCGCTTCTCTCGGCTCATCGTCCCTGCTTTGTCCATGGTCCCTCGGGTGCATACAAGCCCACGGCTTGTCTCCACACACCATCCTTCACTAGACCCGAAGACGTCAAACTAAGTCTATGTGTATCCTGCAAACCAGCACACTCACATATACATATTAGATCAACATGAAACACTAACTTAATCATATTGACACACACATCAAAACTCATGATCTACCCGATCACACTAGGGTTGATTGCACCAACATCGACCTGTTGCCTTCAAGTCTTCTTCGACTTCGGCTCTCATCCCTCGGATGCATGCAAGCGCACGACTTGTCTCTCATGTCATCCTTCACGTATGCTTCGAAGTTTACTTCCCTCGGCTCATCGTCCCTGCTTTGTCCACGGTCCCTCGAATGCATACAAGCCCACGACTTGTCTCCTCACACCATCCTTCACCAGACCCAAAGCCGAACAACTAAGTCCATGTGTATCCTGCAATTTTGCACACTCAAATACACATATTATATTAACATGAAACCCTAACTTAATCATATTGACACATACATCAAAACTCATGATCTACCCGATCAAACTTGGGTCGATTGCACCAACAAACACTACACTTAACTGCTCTTAGTCAAGTATAAATATTCAAGGACGATATTAATGCATTGAGACTAGCATGTAATTCAATTGATTACTTGATTTCATACGTTATGAATATGAGATATCAAGTTAACACATGAGTATACATTAGATAATGTATACTGAATTGACCCGTCATGAGAAAGTTTCATAGATCATTATATAAGTGTCATAAATTTTCTCATGTGACTATAATTAGTATAACTAGTCCTTAGACCTGAAGTTAATACGATTTCCTGCATAAGAAGTTGTGTATTTTGGTATCGTCAAACATCGCCCGTAACAGGGTAGACTATAAAGGCAATTACTAAGTATGCAACAAATTATATAGAGGGATGTGAGTGATGTAGATGGGATCTATCCCTTGTTAGTGATATGAGAGAAGTGTCCTAAGGCAATCGCCTTATGATTGTAAAATATTTATATTAATAAATGATAATTCACTATTTGAGTATACATGCTTATGTATTTGATTGGGATCATAAACTCATCTACTGAATGTCCGCAATACAACTCACAGCATAAGAGAATTTGTGATGAGATCACAACTAGTGATTATCTCTAAATGCGCAAATGTGAAGTATTGAAAATATCCCTAGTCGATGAATTGATAAAAACGGACACTATCAATTCTGTTGAGACTAGCATGAGTTATTCTCTAATCAGCTGATTCTCACTGGCTGGTGACATTGGGATGTCTGGAGATAAACATGGATGCTAGTTAAGGAAACTAGTTCATTGGAGTGACTAGCTGTAAGACTTCATATGGGAATCTACATGTAGATATGTCAATGAAGATCTTACTGCGGCTTAAGTGCGATGTTCCTTTGACTTGCGGTGTTCAAGTCATCTTGGTCATGGAGACTTATACTTTGACATCTTAAGCAAGCATCTCCAAGGAGGTGTGGACCCAGGATGATCGGGTATAAGCCGAAGTGCCCGAAGATGTTTGAACAGCCTATAAAGGATTCACCACTCCTTGCGAGGAGATGTATACCCAGGCCTATCGTCGGATTGTTACTCAAAGCCTCTGGCCAGAGCATATCATGTTTAGAGTGAGAGTCTCTAAAATACATGAGAGTAATTAGAAATCCAAAGGACGAGTAAGACATTACTTGGGCTAGGTGTGACGTAGTCAGCCTAGTGGGGACTGACACCATAGACCGTGTCCTGAACCAAGTGGGTATAAGGTGGTGAAGGGAATGGGGCACGATTCATTAGAGCTGCTGAAGGGTTTCAGAATAATTTCTTCTGAGGTCAAACCGTTGATCTTTCGATTAATTGGGGATCATGATGTACTACTAGGTGCCACTCATGATCGTTCTATAATTAGTTAATTATAGACGGCCAACATAAATCGAAAGCCTATTTAGTCACACGCACTACGAGTAATCCGAGGGATTTAAAACGAGTTGAAAATTAGATTTTTCGATCAAGAGAAATAAGTCGAATCTGAGTTAATCAGAGGCGCAATGGAAACTAAAATGGCTAAGTCTTTTGAAGGCTTTTTTGGGCAAATTAAATGAGTTTAATTCGCGATCGGTTCGGGTCGATTTTGGCCGGCCAAAGAGGGTATTAACCCTCCTTGTGGTGGCCGGCCATTAAAGGGAATTAAATCAATTTATTTGGTTTAATTAATAAGATAAATCAAGCACGATTTATTTTATGAATTATGGATAAATAAATTTATATAAAGAAATTTATATAAATAAATTTATAGAAATTTATTCTTTTATGGAAGATTAAAATAATCCATGAATTGGGTTTATTTTAATTTTATAAAATCAATTATGAATTGATTTTTCCATAATAAGAAAGTTTATAAATTTCTTATAAAATTTATTCCATAATTTAAAAGAAGAAGAATTAGTTTTTATTATAAATTAGTTTATAATAAAGACTTGGTTTAAACGGAATTAATTCATAAGAATTTATAGGATAAATTTCTTATGATAAATAATTAGTTTTATTATAAAGTTAGTTATAATAAAATTCATAAGAAAATTTATAGAATAAATTTCTTATGATAACTAATTTGTTTTATTATAAATGGTTATAATAAGACTAGGCTTAAACGGAATAAGCAATAAGAAAATTTATAAGATAAATTTCTTATAACTAATTCCGTTAATTCCGTTAATTCGGTTTAGAGGGAGACTTAGCAAAGGAGTTGCTACTATATAAAGGAACCAAAGGCTAGCCCTTAATTCCAATTAAAGTAATTGAATCATAGAGCTCTCCCTCTCTCTCTTAATCTCTTCTCTTCTCTTCTCCCTCTCCCTCTCTTGCCTAGGGCCGGCGCCCACTTGGAGCCTAGGGCCGGCGCCCACTTGGTGACTTAGGGCCGGCGCAACTCCTCCCTTAGTTGAGGTTGGCGTGAGCTTCAAGAAGAAGAAGGAGAACCCGAACGCGAAGAAGAAGAAGCGGATAGCGATTCCTCTCTTCCCGGAATTTGATTCTGTTACTTCGTTGGTTAGTTTTTCATTATTTTCTCTTATCCTTCTAGTTGTGCCTTCCGAGAATCTAGTAGTTCTCGTCGGCATAAAACTCGTGACTTTGCGAAGTCATCCCGAAGAGAACTCGGCGTGGACGCGAATAGAGGCGAAGCTTCCAAGGGACGCTACGGTTGGATCTCGTCCCTTTCTTCGAGTTACGCAAGGTACAAAAGTAAATTAGTTTACTTTTTCGCAAACTTTTATTTTATGATTATGTCGATACACTATAAGGTTGCATGCTAGATACGAAGTTAAAATAATTTAGGAAATTATTTTATGCAAACTCTTCCGCTGCACGTAAAAATTTTAAATTTTACGAACTCGTATCCTTGTCGACATGCACCCGGTCCCAACAGTGGTATCAGAGCGAGGTTAGTGTTCGACTTAATCAAATAATTGTTTTGTGAAAAACTTTGTCATGATCTCAATTTCGGAAAAAATTTTCAATTATGGAAACTTTCAAATTATAATAAATTTTAGATTTAGGAATTTCAAAGTTTAGAAATCCTCATGAAATTTCGCAAACGTTTGAAATTTTCTATTTTCTGAAATTTTATAATAATTTCAAAACTTCCCATCTTTGGAAACTTTTCAATTTTGGAAATTTTTCTATTTTAGAAATTTTCCAATTTTGGAAATATGTAAGTTTCCCTTGTACCAGAAACTTACAATTATTCTGAAAATCAATTTTCGAAATCTCACAATTTTGGGCACTTTCTTTTAAGAAAGTCTAGACAAATTCATGGACAGTTAATTGACAATTAAATTTGAATTGGTTTTTAAATTGACAACAAAATTCTTTATTTTGGATTGAGCCTCGGGGAGCCGTCCAATTTAAAGTTAGTTGTTGTAATTTAATTTCCTAATTTTAATTGAAATTGTCATGTTTGATTGGATTGAGCCTCGGGGAGCCGTCCAATTGGATTTACAACACATTACTTTTCTTTGGGTATCTGAGCCTCGGGGAGCCACCCTTAGAAAACAATTTGTTGTAATTAATTAAATCCATGAATAAAATATGTTTAAGAGGTGATGCTCTTACATATTGTTGTCTCCAAAATTAATTAGGAAAATGGTTTCCTATAGAGTTTCTTAAATGAGATTTTCATGAAAATAATATGTGGTTGAATTAAGAGATTTGTCTCTTAATTTAATAAGATTTGATTTAGAGAAATCAAAGTCTTGAACATATTATTTCCGAAATTAATTATGACAATTTAGGAAATTGTTTCCCAAAACAATTCCTTTAATAAAGTATGAAATTATAATTAGGAAATCCGGTTCCTAATTTAATTCATGAGACTTGATAAATTAAGTCACATACATACTTTGTTAAGAAAATCGTTAGTCATGACATAATTTTATGTCATGAATGTGCTTAAAGAGAATGAGACCCAAAACCCCTTACAAAATATTAAGGCCTACACCTTACATTAATATGGTTAGAATCGGAGTTTTGTTTCTCGCTTGGGTTGATGGACACATCCATGCCCGACTTGAACCTCAACATGTTCAAACCATGGAATTAGTTTATGAATAATATAGTTCGAGTCAGAGGTCAATCATTAGTTTTGGTTGTTGGACACATCCAAGCCTGACTAAGCGGTTGAATGAGCTCCAACCATGTTAAAACTATTTCTTAATTAATGGGTCAGCCTTAAGCTTGGAGCATCGATTTGTTGTGCCACAGCCAAGGTCGATGTAAAGAGAGGTGCAGTTGGGTGCTATGTATAATGATACATACTTGTTAATGAGTAAACAACCCAATATTTTATGCAAACATTCAATTAGTTGATAGCATAATGTGATAGTTACATATATGTGATGTGTAATCGGTAAAATTACCTACCTTCATAGCTAAGAGGAACTTGATGGCCACAGCCATGGTTGTTCTTATCTATGGTTGGATATCAACCTATTTGGAGATGTTCCTACGATCTCCCGAATTGATAATAAGGGTGAATCAATTCGAAAAATAAATAGGATTTAATTTATGTACGTTGATACATTCTTTAATAAATCTTCTCACATAATCTCAATTTGTATTTCTAGGTTAATCACTCGATCATGTCTTCTCTGAATTTGCCTTCCATCTTGGACACCAACAAATTAACTGGGCCTAACTTCATAGACTGGCTTCGAAACCTGAGGATAGTCCTTAAGGCAGAAAAGCCTGCTTGTGTCCTTGAAGATCAACTTCCCAAACGTCCTTCTGAAAATGCAACTCCAGACCAGTTTCCTGAGTTGCTCAACCTGCTGAAGACTATAGAGCCTTCTGTAAAGCAGGATCAGAAGACGATACTGTTAGTTGGTTCCTCAAAGAAAGGTTCTAAGAGGAAGGCCAAAGAACAGAATAAGGGAAAGAAGAAAAAGGCTAAAAGGACTGAAAAGAATCCAAAAGGCACTTGCCATCATTGTGGCAAGGAGGGTCACTGGCGAAGAAACTGCAAGATTTATCTTGAGTCCTTGAAAGAGAAGGCATCCGATGCCCCATCCTCTTCAAGTATCTTCGTTATTGAATGTCACTCTATTTCCTCAAACACATGGGTACTTGATACTGGGTGTAGCTCACATATATGTAATGGCATACAAGGGCTAAGGAATAGAAGAAGACTCGTCAAAGGAGAAGCGAATTTGCGAGTTGGAAACGGAGCAAAGATTGCTGCTGTTGCCATCGGAACATATTTGCTAAAGCTCCCCACTGGACGTGTCTTAGAATTGGATAATTGCTATTTCGTTCCTTCGTTGATAAAGAACATTGTATCTATTTCATGTTTGAATGAAAAGGGTTATCATTTAACTTTTAGTAACAATTGTTGTTACATAACTTTAAATGACGTTCTTTATGGGAATGGAACTTTGTGCAATGGCATCTACACGTTAGATTTATCCAGTGACATTTTCAATATCGAAGTTAGCAACAAACGTGCTTGAATAGATAATCGAATAGACTCCTACACTTGGCATTGTCGTCTTGGCCATGTAAGTAAGAAACGCATGACCGAATTACACCGATGTGGAATTTTGGAATCATTTGAACCCGGTTCATTTGATACATGCGAATCATGCTTAAAAGGTAAGATGACCAAATTACCCTTTACCAGAAAAGGTAATCCAGTGGGAGAGTTGCTTGGTCTAATACATACCGATGTATGTGGACCAATGTCAACTCCAGCACAAGGAGGCTATAACTACTTCATCACCTTTATCGATGATCACTGACGATTCGGGTACGTGTTCTTGATGAAACACAAATCTGAAGCCTTTGATAAATTCAAAGAGTTCAGAAATGAAATAGAGAAACAACTTGGCAAAAGTATTAAAATACTTCGATCCGATCGGGGTGGTGAATACTTAAGTCAAGAGTTTCGAGATTATCTAAGGGACAATGGGATATTATCCCAATGGACTCCACCATATACACCACAGCATAATGGTGTATCTGAGAGGCGCAACCGAACCTTGATGGACATGGTTAGGTCGATGATGAATCATGCAACTCTTCCAAAATCCTTTTGGGGTTATGCACTTAAGACAGCTGTTTATTTATTAAACAGAGTCCCGACCAAGGTAGTCTCTACTACTCCATATGAGATTTGGAATAGTAAGAAACCTCACTTAACTCACCTTAAGATATGGGGTTGTCCTGCTTACGTAAAGCGGGTTGTATCAGACAAATTGGATGCTAAGTCTGATAAATGTCTATTTATTGGATACCCTAAGGAAACGAAGGGTTACCAATTCTATCATCCCTTGGAACAAAAGGTGTTTGTTTCAAGGCATGCTGTATTTCTAGAAAAAGAATTTCTTTTACAAGAAAACAATGGGAGTGGCATTGAACTTGATGAAGTTCAAGAAACTCCAATAGACATTACAGAGACACCGAGTCTAGGCCCACAATCGATAATTCATAATGATGAGCTATCAGTTGAACCTAAAACTACACCACCTCTTCGTAGGTCTGATAGGACACGCAACATTCCAGAGAGATACGGATTTCTCGTAAGTGAATCGAACGACGTGTTGCTCATTGGCGATCAAGAAACACAAAGATTAATTAGAAACAAAGATTAATTAGAAGATGGCACGGTTTATGCCTTATTTATCAATCTATATATCTAGGATAGAAGTACAAAGTCATATATTATAATAGTCACGGAAAGATTATGTCGGATTTTGACATTTTCGTCACTTGGAAAGCGAATAGGTGTAATTTGTTGCCAGAAATTGAGTTTAGGACTTAATGGAGGATTAAACTCTGATAATAAACTTGTCACAAAGTTGTTAAACTCATAAGGACTCTTGATTCTTGTTAAGGAATCAATTCTAGTCAAGGGAACACCCCCAGGATGATAAACATCCATCTAATCGTATAAGAATTTGATAGGAAGTCTGAAACTGAAGTTTCTGAATCGTATCAAAAAATTTTCTTATACCTGATCGGTCCACAGACCGATCAGGGACCTCCCTGATCGGTCACCGGACCGATCAGGAGTTGGCCTGATCGGTCCAATTGACCAATCAAGCAATTCCTCGATATCCCACAGAAATTCCTCTATGTTGGCCTGGATTGGTCCACTGATCGATCTGGCCACCTTTGGTGATCGGTCCACCAACCGATCAGGAGGGTCACAGAAAATCTCACAAACTCTCTATTCGCTCACTGATCGATCGGCAGACCGATCAGGGGCCTCCCTGATCGGTCACCCGACCGATCAGGACCCAGCCAGACCGATCAGGCTGGAGCCTGATCGGTCTGGGCACTCCTGGATCGGACGGTGATCCATTCGATTGCAATAAATTTTGGTTGGTGATCGGTCCACCAACCAGTTTAATCACGTATCCACCTCATTCCTCAACCCTAGCCGACTCTTCCAAATCGCACCAGAGTTCGTCCTCATGCGAGTTCTTGCGTCCTCTTTTCTCGTCTTCCGGTGATCTGAGTTTTCGATGAGCTCTAGCTTCCTCTATTGTGAGTCTTCAGCGAGACCTGTCTTTGTGAGTGTTCCATGTGCGCTCTGTTGATGCAGTCTGACCCTGATTGTTGTTTTGGTATTGATACCGATTTTAGTTTAGGTTGATGATTATGAAGATTATGATTAAGTCCTGATCAGGGATCAGGCAAGGTATGGGAAATCCTAGCTTGGAGGGCTAGGTATTGGAAAATCATAACCTGGAGGGTTAGGTGTGGAAAATCCTAGCTTGGAGGGCTAGGTGTTGAAAAGTCCTAATTCGGAAGGGTTGGGTGAAAAGTCCTAGCTTGGAGGGCTAGGTGAAAAGTCCTAACTTGGAGGGTTAGGTGAAAAGTCCCAACTTGGAGAGTTAGGTGAAAAAGTCCTGGCTTGGAGGGTCAGGTCCTAGCTTGGAGGGCTAGGTTTGGAAAAGTCCTAATCCGGAAGAGTTGGGTGAAAAGTCCTAGCTTGGAGGGCTAGGTGAAAAGTCCTAACTTGGAGAGTTAGGTGCAAATTCCCAACTTGGAGGGTTAGGTGAAAAATCCTTAGCTTGGAAGGCTAAGGTGGATGAAACTCTCGCTTGGAGGGCAAGGTTGGAGCCCCTGGATCGGTCTGGTGACCGATCAGGGAGTTGGCACGGTGCTCCTTCGTGGATCGGTCTGGTGACCGATCCAGCGATGACTGATTGGTCTGGTGACTGATCAGGGAGTATGCGTTTCACCCATTGCTTGGCTCCTGATCGGGCTGGTGACCGATCAGGGAGCAAACAGTGAGGTTGAGTTCCCTTGCTGATCTGCTCCTCATCGGTCTGGTGACCGATCGGGATCACTGTGCAGATCGTTCTGGAGAACGATCCAGCATCGCGGGTTCCTCTCTATGATCGATCAGGACGGAGCCTGATCTATCGGGTCATGACCTGATCGGTCTGGTGACCGATCAGGAGGCTCCCTGATCGGTCCGGTGACCGATCAGGAGGCTCCCTGATCGGTCCGGTGACCGATCAGGAGGTTTGGACTGCGAAGCTCATAAATCGCCCGATAAAGGGGTGGATCGGTCTGGTGATCGATCCACAACCTGGGATCGGTCTGGTGATCGATCCAGGAGAGTCCTAAAGAAATCGCGATTTCTAATTGAGCGTTGGGGACCGATCAGGACGGAGCCTGATCGGTCTGGACCCGGCCTGATCGGTCTGGTGACCGATCAGGAGGCTCTCTGATCGGTCCGGTGACCGATCACTTTAATTCAAATTGCACTGTCAGACGCTCTGATCGCATCTGAACGTATCCGATTCTCTGCGCTTAACATCTGATACATGATTTCCTGCTTGATATGCTGTGCTAACACTTTGATTAAGTTGCAGGTGATAGGGGAAGATTCAAACACTCAAGGAGAGTCAATGGAGACCTTTCCTTGGAGCAGGTTTGTCTGTTTTCCATCTCAGGTTGCAACGGGCACTGGCGCTGGCTGGAGCTGCCGTCTGGGGCTGGTATGAGGGAGGCTCAGGGAGTCCAGAGGAGCTCAGAGGTAGCTGGTGGTTGCAGGTGAGCAGCTGGAGGATGCAGGGAGATGGTGTCACCTGATGCTTAGTGGAGGAACAAAAGGAGCGGAGAAGAGTTGGCTGAGGAAGAGTTCGAAATACAGTGTTCTGCTGCTTGAGTTCTAGCTGCGACTTTGTGTTCTCCACAACTTGCTTGTGTGTTCTGAAGTTCCATCACTTTGAGCAAGCTACTGCAATCTTGAAGCAACCATCCCTTGCTTGAGCACTTGGAGGAAGGAACAAGGAGCTTCGAGTCCAACAGCGAGAAGACACGGGGAAAGGGTTCTTGCGTGAGATCGTCGCTGGGTGGAGCTCAAGAGGAAGCTTGTTGTGTTCTTATCTTTGCTAGTGCTAAGTAAGATCCTTCTTGTGTTTCATTGTGCTTAAACCTATATCTGTGATTGAAACGCTGTGGAGAGGTTTCTCCACCGAGAAGGAGGTTGCTTTCTATTCGGTGCTAACCGGGGCTTGATCTGCCGACGATCAAGGGATCGCCCACCTTAAGGGCACGCTAAGGAGTAGGGGCAAGTTATCCCCGAACCTTGTAAACCCTCCTTGTTAGCGATCTTGCTGGTGGTGTTAGTTTTGTTTTGTTTCCTGTTCTTTTCTGTATACTCTGTTTTCATACTTCCGCTGTGCTACTAACAAACTGAAGTGCAGAAATTCGCTAAGTCTTTAAAGTCCAAGTGTTTGGCTATATTCACCCCCCCCCTCTCTAGCCATCCGGGTTCCAACACGCTCTCCTGCGCAATCTGCAATCTCCTCCCGTGCAAGCTCCTGCGGTTTTCATCTCCTGCGCGTGAGCTCTCACTCTCTGAGTTTTCGGCGAGCCCTTCCTTGAGTGTGCGTGTTTATTTAACTCCAAGTTCAGCAAGGTCAGGCCACTTGTGTGTTCTCTTCTTCAAGCCGTTCAGATCTTCTTCAATCAATCGCATGGCACCAATGTAAGCATTTTTTTTCGTGCGATTTTTATTGGTTATCCTATAATTTGTGATTTTTGTGAACTAATCCTTAATCATATTGTGGTGTGTGTGCCATGTGTCTGTCTTGACTTTGTCGTGATCGTGACCTTTCCCCTATGATCAATTTTTTTTGCCATGATGATCAAATTGTTCATCTTACTTGCCGTGATCCCTTAATCTCATTTAATCGATCTATCTTCATGTGTAATCTTGATTATATCATCTCACTGATCGAATCTTCCAATTGATCCATTCAAATACTGTGACTTATTATTCCAATCCTTAGGAAATCCTCCAAAGGCAAAGAACCCGCTGCGGAGACCTCGAAGGGCAAAGGCCCTTCATCGTCTGTACCCTCTCATAGGCCTCAACCTTCCTCTAATTCACGATTTCCCAACTCACATATTGAACAGGCCTTCCAACGTTGCACCTTCAAACTTCTTCCTTGTCGATCTGTAGACAGAGCATTTGTATATGAACATTGTCCATTGGTGCAACAGATTATAGAATATTATGAACTGGAATCAATACTGTTTCTTGAACGAGATATCAATTTTGATTTGGTGTCAGAATTCTATAATAACCTTGTGAGTGACGGTGGTACGGGGTTTACCACCCGGGTCACCCGAACCAATCTTAATTTTAGTTATCCCATTTTTGCTGAGTATCTAGCGTGTCGACGATCGGGTAATATTTTTCCATTCTACCCGTGTCTTCCAGAGCCTCTGCCAGCTCCTTTCGTTGAGGTCACTCCTGATTCTATCTACGAGCACTTTTTCGGCCACCCCAAGTCGGATGGTCTCGATGACTCGACAGTGACTTTCCTACCTTTGCTGCTCTTCGTCTTTCTCCCGTGGATTATGTGTTATTCAAGATCATCACCCAATGTTTACTGTCAATCACTTCGAAACCTTTAGCTGAGATTCGCCCCTTCCACTGCGTGATGCTCTATGGGATGCATCGGCAGCTTGATTTTGACATCATGATGGCCATTTATTTTTCCATTATCACCTATAGTCAGATCCAGCGCCGTACAGTCTACATGTCTTTCGGGCATCTCATTACTGACTGGCTTCAGTTATCCGGTATAGATGTGTCAAAGGGTAGGATTGTGCCCATGGTTTGACAGGATTGCAAACTTGGTAAACGTGCATTTGCCAAGTCTGGCATCATTGTTGGGCCTCAGGCTTAGGGTCTTATTTAGAAGGACGGGCGAGGTCTAGGCGAGCTACCTCGGGGCGCACACATACAGGTACCAGCCGCACCGGCTGTTCATCAGGAGGCGCCCGTCGCAGCAGGTGACTACGAGTACGAGCCAGATCCCGATCTCCACTGGCAGGTTGCCGAGCTGGAGTAGACGATCCAGCATGACCTTCATATGACGGAGCTCTGGCGGCAGGGGATCAACTCCGAGATCTCTCAGATGCGGACCAGTCAGGAGACTTTTCAGATTGAGGTCAGATCTGAGGTCTCTGGGCTACGTGCTGATCAGCGGGCGACTGATTCGAGGGTTTCTGCGATGCACGCCCAGCAGCAGGCATGGTTCGAGGAGTAGCGCGTGTGGGCAGCTGGTCATTCTTACCAGCATACATTTTCTGGAGTTGCGCCCTCCAGCAGTACTGCCCCGGGGTCTTTTCTACCAGACGACGACACTGCATATGACACCATGCAGGCTGATGATTGATTGTGGTTGTACTCTGACTTTGATCTCGCTCTCATGATGTGTGATCTGGTTGTTATGACTTTTTGAGTGCATTTGACTTATATGATTTTATGATGTATTTGCCTATTTGACTATCTGACTGGATTTCATGTTATGACTATCTAACTGTATGCCATTATGATTACTACCTTATGCTAGGTTGTTCATTTTCATGTTCATATGATTCGTATGATTGGTTTATCCTGATTTATCTTTATCATATGTTTTCATATGTCTTCAAAATTAATCAAATCTTTTGTTTGAGGAAAACCCTAGGTTTGAGGGGGAGGAATTTTTTTAAACTTAACAACCAGTCTACACTCTTTTCGGTGTTTGACAAAGGGGGAGAGAATGGTTGATTAAGTTTAGGGCTGTGATTTTGTAGGGGGAGGATCTTGATTCCCTTACGATAATTGAATGGACTTTAATTGATCTAATACCTAAACTTAAATCGGGATTGTCAAACAACAAAAAGGGGGAGATTGTTGATGCAGTCTGGCCTGATTGTTGTTTTGGTGGATCGGGAGATCGCACGCTGGCATGGGAAAAGACCTAGTGGGACTAGGCACACCTAGTGGGACTAGGTGAAGTGGAAAAGACCTAGTGGGACTAGGTGAAATCCTGGTGAGTGAAGCCAGGTCCTAGCTTAGGAAGCTAGGTTGGATGAAATCCTGGTGAATGAAGTCAGGTCCTAGCTTGGGAAGCTAGGTTGGATGAAATCCTGGTGAGTGAAGTCAGGTCCTAGCTTGGGAAGCTAGGTTGAATGAAGTCTCGGTGAGTGAAGCCGGGCACGGAGTCTTGGTCCGGGGGACTGAGCACGGGTCAGAGAAGGCTGGGAGCCCGTTCTCTTAACTTAGAGTTGAATTGGAAGTCTCTGGATCGGTTTGGTAACCGATCAGGGAAATTGGCACGAACTCCCTTTATGGATCGGTCTGGTGACTGATCCAGAGGAGGCTGATCGGTCTGGTGACCGATCAGAGAGAGAACAGAAGCTTTTGGTTCAGCTTCTGTGTGGCTTCAGATCGTTCTGGTGAATGATCAGAGACCCGTGATCGGTCAGTGTAACCAATCAAACTGTCGCAAGGTTTCTCACCCAGACCGATCAGACTGGAGCCTGATCGGTCAGGGTGGGACTTGATCGGTCCCCAGACCGATCAGGCCACAACCTGATCGGTCTGGTGACCGATCAGTGAGGTTTGGCCTGCGAAGGCTGGGAATCCCAGCACTACTGTGGATCGGTCCGATGACCGAACCGATCCACGCTCTGTGATCGGTCAGGGTGACCGATCACAAGAAGCTCGTGATTTCTAATTTCTCACCGTGGACCGATTAGGCTGGAGTCTGATCAGTCTGAGCTTACCCTGATCGGTCCGGTGACCGATCAGGGACATCTCTGATCGGTCTGGTGACCGATCAGTAGCTGACAGCTTTAATTCAAAAATGTTGTCAGAGTTCTGATTGCGTTCTGTTTCTCTTCTGATCACTACTGATATGTTCTGATATTTGATCCTCTGTTGATTTGCTGTGCTAAAAATCTGCTAAGTGTACAGGTAACTCAAGGATTAATCAAGGAGGGTCAACCGAGCCTTTCACTATGACAGTTTGGTAGTTTTCCATCGCAGGTTACAACGAGCGCTGGCAACGGTTGGAAGCTGACCTAGGGCTGACTGGGGCTCGGCTGAGGAGAGCTCAGGGAGTCCAGGAGAGGTCAGGGTAGCTGGGCAGTTGCAGATGAGTAGCTGGGAGCTGCAGAGGAGCATCTGTGACCTAGCATTGGGCAGCTGGGTTAAGTGTTGGCTAGCGATGAAGAGAAGAGGGAAGTTCTCTGTTGTAGCAACACTTTGATCATCTGTGGCAATCTGTGAATCACTTGAGCAAGACTTGAGCATTTTTTTAGAGACTGCAACGTGAGCACTTGGAAGAGGCAGAGAGCTTGGCGAGTCCATCAGCAAGACACGAAGAGCTGGGAGTTCTTGCGTGAGATCTATGATGAGTGGAGCTCAGAGGAGAGTTCTCTTGTGTTCCTTTTGTTCTAAGTGCTCTGTAAGCCTTCTCGTATTTCTCTGTGCTTAATTTCTTCATTCTGATTGAAACGCTGTGGAGAGGTTACTCCACCGAGAAGGAGGTTCCATTCTATCCGGATTTCTCGGGGCTTGATCTACCGACGATCAAGGGATCGCCCACCTTACGGGTACACCAATGAGTAGGGGTAAGTATCCCCGAACCTTGTAAATCCTCCTTGTTAGCGATTTGAGCTTGTGCTTAGTTTAGGGTTTAGTTTCTGCAACTGTGTTTTCTGTTTGCTTTGCTTCCGCTGCTAACCAGTCAAGTGCAGAATGTTCAAAAGTGAAAGAGATTTGTGTCTGGCTACATTCACCCCCCCCCCTCTCTAGCCATCCAAACACCAACACCAGAGCCCCTCCACCATCGATGTGGGCGCCGGTCTCGACCCTCTATTGAATTAGACAAAGTCAATATCTTCATCGCCTCCAAAAAAATATTCATTGGCCTCTCGAGGAATCAAATAGTGAAGGTGACCAACAGAAGCAAGAGTGACGACGGGGATTTCAACTGTCATGCCCACAGAGGCTCGTGCTCATTCGAAAATCGGATAACACATCACATGTACGACGGACAATGTGAAACTTATATACATACACATCTCACACATAATAATAGCATAGCCACATTCGACTGACTTTCACACAGTCAAAACCACTTAGTTAAATATTATACATAATATGTGATAAATATAATAGATAAATCTCCGTAAAACGAAAGTGGAAAATCCAAATCCGGCGAAAGCAAATAAATACACGACCTAGGAAAAATTATATATTATCTGAAATGATAACAAAACCAAAATGACACCAATACGATAAAATGCTACAAAAATACGAAGACATATAAAAATAATACTCAAACGGAGAGACTGACAGCTATATCCTCTCTTGGCGACATGAGACGCGAATGCCCCTACCTGAAACAAAAGGAGGGACGAGGGGTGGTGAATTTCGGGTGGAACTTTGCGGGTATAAGAACAGATAAATGCATGATAAATAAAAGGGTAAAACAAGCATACGAAAATAAAGGTATACAGTCTCTGAAATAAATAATATAAAATAAATACATCTGTTCAAATAAAACATACCTGAAAAGCATGTAACACATAGGGGCAAGATTAGAAATCCTCCTGAAACCTCAATAAACTGCTAGTACTGCTAAGCAGATCCAGGTCACATAATAAATGCAAATCATAACCGTATATGCATGTCAATCAAATGCAATAATCATAGCTCAAATAAATGCAGCAACCATAAACAAATGCACAATGCATAAAATACATATGATGTTATGACCTGTACTATACACACACCAACCACCGCTACATTGGATAGGTTGAGTGGATAAGATACAACCGCCAAAACCTGGGGTTATGCAAATATACCACAATAACTGTGACCCTGATATGAAAAATCCCAAAACACCTGTGGGGACTCCAAACACCTGGGGAGTATCAATTATTTGCACACAACTTCAACTGAGCGTGGCACAATAGGAAAATATACCCGACGACCCGTCTCAACCACAAGGGAGTCAGTGGTCGTTGGCCTGCAAACGATGCTATGATGCATGTCACTACTATACACAACCTCAATCAAACCAAAACCATGTAATCCATATGAAACAAAATGCAATCAATACGAAACAAAATACAGTCAATACCAAAGTAAATAAACATGCACTAATCTACTAGATAGGGTTTATCTAATGTCAACCAAACCCTAGATAGATGAAATATTAGTCCTATGGTACATGCAATACCCTTTAGATCAGAAATCAAGAGATGACACTGTATAACTGAACATTTTGAATTATTACTCGAAGGTCAAGCAAGAATAAATATCAAACAAGAAAACAAGGCAAATAGATTTAAGGTAAAGCAACCTACTCAGATAATAAAACAATCATACATTTAAGGTATACGAATCTATAGGAATTAACGAAGAAGTACCTGCCTTCGAAATGTAGTACATCAAATGTCCTCTTATTTGAACTCCTATCTTGTTTCAAAACCTACAATAAGTAAACACAATTAACACTTAAATCAATCGTAGATCGGATAATAAAATCTAAACCCTAAATTGATGCAAATCCTAATCCAATTAGTAAACCTCAATCGAATTCGCCTAATCAGCTGTTAAGCTCGATTAATCCAATCCTTGATCAAATTAGGTTAGGCCATCTCCTAAACCAAATCTTCATCCAGGAGTCCACAAGCAAATCAACGCCCTCTAATATGGTCAAAAGTTGTATTAATTGCTGATATCCACTTTTCTTTCTCAGCATTAGCCCGTTCTACAAGCATTCTTCAGATAATTTTGCTTCTTGTGCTCTTCCTTCAGTTTATGCCAATGCTTTCACTCAAATAGTCTCTGAATAGTTTCTCGTTCTTGTAACGACCCGGCCCATTTGGCGGTCCATTCGGCGACCCCTTATTTTTCTGTGGGTCGTCGACCGTCGACCGTGTCGTTACCTTACTAGGTCTTTCCACCCCCTGGACAGTGGATTTTTGCCTTCCCTAGGATTCGAACCCTAGACCCAGGCTTAAGTACTAGTTCTTTATGAATCCTGGTAACCAATTGAACCTTCCCCATGGTTCGAACTCTAGACCTCCAGGCTAAAGTACTAGAGTTTATGAATCTGGTAACCAATTGAGCCACCAACCTATAACGCCCGCCCTTCCCGCCTTACGATGTAGGCGAAAGGCGGCGCTACGCGAACATACATATACGCATATGGAGATCTTAATGTAGCGGAATAATTTAAAACTTCATACATATGTGTTTAAACCATGCAATTAAAACTTGAATCATGTTGACATATCTTAGCTATCATTCTTAAACATGGTTACTTGGTAAACTTAGCATTGTCGTAACGTAAAAAAAGTAAGTCATAGCATGTGAGACATAACATTCTTGAACATGCTTGCATTAAACATAACTTATCCTTCCATCAAGCTTAAAGCCAACATATTGTTCTAAACGAACATATCATGGTATAGCATGTTAATATCATAATTTAGCAATGATAAGTAAAGCAATAAAGCACGATATAGAAATCAACATAAGTAATAAAATTTTCCTAGTAAGTTGTTCTTTAGGAAAACCATCATAAAGTATAGCATGAAAACTAAAGATGACAATGCAAAACATAAGACATATGATAATTATGAGTAATAGGATCTTTTTCTTTTGCCATGTCACTGCCACACACACACTTGCCCCTCCTACTACTTCACTTAGCCTAGTATCCTCTTGCTTGATCTGCGGTATAAGAAAATAAAACTTATAAGCACATAGGCTTAGTAAGATCCTTTCCTACTCACTAAAATCATACGTCACATATAGTCAATGGAAAGGGCATAACATAGAGAGTGTAACATAAAACAAAAGCATATCATGAGAAGGTATTCATAAAGCATTTGACATGAGGAGGCATATAGATGTACATGAAAACACATAATCATATAGAAGTGCTTAACATGTAATGAAAGTGTATAGAGCTCATGACATAAGAAGTACTTGACATAAAATATAAGCACATAAAATACTTAACATAAAGAAGTTCTTGACATAAAACATAAGCATATAAAATACTTGACATGGAATAGATGCATAACATGAGAGATAAGTGCATAAAATGATTAGCATGAGTTAAATGCACATAACATAAGGATGCTTATTTGAAAATCATAATTATAAGTACTTAAACATAAATCTCAACATCAAGGGAGGCCCCGGCTTGTACCACATACATCCATCATTTGCGTGCATCCCTAAGTAAATGCGAGGTAGCTAGTCTCGACCTACTAGGGTACTAGGCTACCTTCAGCCTAGGGACAGCTATGGTAGTCCAGAACCGAGGCTTTCTAAGGAGCCCATCCCTGTTGGACAGCTACCGTAGTCTCAGAACCGAGGCTTTCTAAGGAGCCCATCCCTTGGACCTTACTTGGGTCCGATACAAGCCCATCCATAAAGTAAAATAGCTTCACATGCTTCTTTTTACATCATAAGAAATGCTCTTGGCATTTCATCATTCATAGAACTTACATAGCATAATTAAAGACATAAACATGATCTTAATACATGAAGCATGGTATAAAGCATACTTAGCATTTCATCATTCATAGTTAATGCATAACATCATTATGCCTTAAAGGCACAAACATAGACTTGATTCATAAGGTATGTCATGCACACATCATTATGCCTTAGAGGCATGAACATCATCTTAATTCATAAGACATGACATACATTCATAATTATGCCTTAAAGGCATAAACATCATCTTAGTTCATAAAGCATGCATGATCATGGTACATAAGGTAAGCATGCATAGATAAGTTTTTCATACATGGTACATATCACATAGCATACATGATCATGGTATCCATCATAAAGCATACATGGGTAGGATCCATATGAACATGATACATACTACATAGGTTTATGACATTCAACATAAAACATGCGTAGGTCTACATAACCATAATATGTATATCATAATACATATATTCAAGGCATTTAACATTATGCATGCATAATTCTACATAAATATGATGCATACTTCACAATACATGTGTTCATGGTATATGGTTTAAAAACATCCATGAATAAAACCTACTAAAACATGACACATAACATAAGCATACAACGTCGTGATGCATAGCACATAAAGTTAGGGTTTAGGCACCATAAAATTCATACAACATACTTGAACATATATTTACATCATAATGAGCCATAAACAAGTACACTTGAAACCTTAGCCTAACCCAAACCTTAGACTTAGGTGCTTGGCCGAAAGTTTGTAAATGAAAGTCCCATTATTCAAGCAACATGTGAGGTACCATAACTAAAGTAACGCCCATACAATACATACAATGTCATAGGAAGCCATTAGAACACATGATTGGGGTTAACCCTAATTCCTATCATGAAATGGGTCTTGGCCGAAAGTTGTAGGGTGAAAACCCCCCTTTATTCAAGCAACAAGTTACATATCAGATGATGGGAAGAACATTAACAACATAATTAAGTAGAAATCTAACTCATAGCATGCTAAAGAGGGTTTGGCCGAAACCCTAGAGGGGTCACAAGGACATGAAAATTTTGTATAACTCACAATTAACATCCATTGTATCATAGGGAATCATAATAAGCATGCTTGGAGGGTTAGATCTAATCCTAACCATGAAAAGGGGAGGGGGCTGAAACTTCATAAGGGGATTTGGGTGCTACAAAAAAATTCCACAACTCACAATTCATTCTTATTTTATCATGAGAAAGCATTAGGAAGTATAAGTGAGGTTTTAACATCATCCCAAGCCCTAAAATAGTGCTTGGCCGAAACTTATAAGGAGCCCTAATTCCATAGTTTTCTCAACATAGATCCCAAACAAATCTTAAATTAAGAAAGACAACATAAAAGCTATTATACCACAGGTGAGGGAATCTTACCTCTTGTTGTCTTGGTTATAAACCTTAAATAGAGAAAAAGTGAAGACCTTCTTGACCTTAGAACACCCCTTGCCCTTGTAGCCTTGTAGGAAACCTTGGATCTTTAAAAGGGAGTCCTCTTGTGAAGTTTTCCAAGGGGAAAACCCTCTTGTGAGCCACGGCAAGGAGGAGGAAGAAGAGGGGTAAGGAAGAGTCTTGGTGGAAGAAAAGAGGAGAAAAATAACTTAAGTGCCTCTTCACTTCTCATCCATCTCTTTTATACTAAGTGAAGGGGCATGGTGCCTCTTCACATGGTGCCTCTTCAAGAGGTGCCTCTTCACTTCCTTTAGCCTCAACTAAAATCTTCTTTCTTTTCCAATAGCACTCCCTTGCTAGGTGAATTGATTAGTACATGCATGATGAGGCTTTGCCTCTATTCTAGGTCCAAGGTTCAATCCTTGATGCATGCACTTTCTTTTTATTCCATTTACTCTTATTTTTTGCAAGGCCCACATAAGAGCCCACCAAGAGCTATGCTAATATTCCTAATTGGAACTCATTTCTATTTATGTTAAAATTATACCCAAGGTCCACTAATAGCCATGGTACTAGAAGGGCCCATGTAAGGCCCATTAGTACTTAGCTTTTTAATCCATATAAGAAATCATGCTAAGGTTCATGCTAGTATTCATATGTTACTCAAAAATCCATATAGGCATGATCAATATTTTAAAGAAAAATATTGAGAGGATTTTACAGCGTTACAGTTCTATCTCTGCCTTTTCACGCTCTATCTGTCTGTGCTGAGCTTGAACTTGTTCTTCAGTAGCACGACGAATCTGTTCGTCTAATTGATGATTCTTCTTGCATTTTCACAACTCTTGATTTCATGACCTTCGACTGTTGGTTTCATGCTGTGCTTGTAAAGCCTGAAAACTCTGCCTTATTTGTCGCCTACTCCACTTGCCTTGTCTCTTCTTGCTCCTTCATCAACTCAAACACCTCTTGGCCTATGACATGTTATTAATCTCGCGCAACACCTTCGCACCCCTCTCCAGGACCTCCGGATCGAAACCAGTGGTAGAGGTCTGAGGGTTGTCATTACGGGCATGCGGTGGCACCTCCGGCGGGGCATCGACTGGACAGGGAAGAGGCGGACCGAGTCGGGCAAAGTCGGAAGCTGTCGGTGCAGCCGCAGACGATTGTGAGAAGGGAGGGATCTTGAAGGAGCCATCGTTAGCGTAGGCTTGCTCGGCAGTAAGGGCTGCGGAGGCGACGACAGAGGCCAACATTGACAACTAAAAACCCGCCATAGGAACACAAGGCTTGCTATGGGGAACGAAGGGCGATGGATGGACAGTGAGAATAGCCACCGAAATTTTTGATTATTCGGAGCAAAAAGGTGAATCGTTGGTCGGCCGGAAAGCTAGGGCATGGGCGAGGGAGATGCGCCCGACTTCGACTTCGGCTCTTGCTTGCCGACACGAGGGGAGGAAAAAGGAGGAGAAGGGAGGGAGTCGGCGATGAGGGGGGAAAAAGCATGGTCTAATTTCAGAAATGCCTAATTAATTCCACAAATCTCTAAAAAATTTGAAATTTTGTGGAGAGATTTGTGAAGCCTATATATACTTGGGAAAAATATGTTTTCAAACAAAACTATTCCGGATCCCAAGATTGGCACAAAATTCAACACTTCCTAAATTGTATATTGAAACCTTATCCAAACGTCCTAATTTTGGCTTCTCCTTGATGCATCTTCTCATACCTGATCATAATTCATTTCTAGTACTGAATTATATGGCATTTACACATTAAACCCTAATTTTTGTCAGATATAATCCCATTTTCATCTTTTTCTCCATAAATCTCCTTTTAATGTGACAATTCCCTAGGATTAAGACTCATTTTAGCCTTCCAACCCCTTTGGCACATTTCATAACTCATCTAATCTCTTAGGAGAAAACCTCCTAAGATCCATTGACCATGGATCCCATTTTGGCTCCTAGAGCTCTCCCTTAAGCTCCTAGCTCTAGTTACCTCCCTAGATAATTCACTTACAATTGCAAGGTCACACCGGTGTTCCTCCGGTGCTTCTTGACTTTCAACTATCACTTTTTTAACTCTATACACTTTTTTCTTGGTCAAATCCTTCTTTTTCTTATGAAATGACTTTTCCTTGCCATTTTGACCTTTTCTTTACCATAAGCATAAGGCATCCTTGAATATGACATTTTACTAACATTTGTCTTCCCAGGGTGGTATCCTAGACCCGGTCTACTACTTCTAAGGTGTTGGTCATTTGGCCTTATGCTTACTCCCTTGGACCCCTTAATGATTCTATCTAGGTTCTTTTCTAATTTATCAAATTTTGCCCTCAAAACTTGATTTTTCTTTTCTAAATTCCTAACCTTAGTATCACCATTCCTATGTTGATCATTTCTAGATCTATCCATCTTTCTAGGCATGTGTCTCCCCTTCTTAGGGTTGATGCATTGGTCCTTAGGTCTAGAAACCTTAGATTTATCATGAAGCATATAATCTTTGGTGTTTTGGCGTGCAATAGTATTTCTATTTCTATTATGATATTTAAAACCAAAAGCACGCATAGGCAAGTAATCATTATTAATTCTAGCATTCATAAGAGCATTTGGAGCATAAGTAAAGTTAGGGATTACCTCCCTTACCCTTGTAGCTCCCCTTGATATGAGCTCCTTTTCTTCTCTTCTTTTTCCCATCTTCTTAAGTGCTCCATTTTCTTAAGCTCTCCTTTCCTTGGACATTGAGTGTGATAATATCCTAGCTCCCCACAAGTATAGCACCTAGTGTGCTTCTTTTCTTTCTTCTCCCTACAACCCACATTAGATTTTAAATGAATGGACTTGGGTCTAGGGATTACCTCCTTTTTACCTAGTGGACACTTGTCCTTATAGTGTCCCTTCTTGTTGCATCCAAAGCATATGATGTGCTCTCTTGATTTTGCATTGGTGGAGGTTGGAGCTTTTTCTTGTTCTTGTATGGATGAGGGTCTCTCCTCCTCCTCAATTCTTGAAGTTGACACCTCCTCTTCTTCTCTTGATGAGGTGGATGATATTTCTGTTAATTGTGCCTCTTTACTTGACAAAATTGACAACTCCTTTTCTCCTTGGTCTTCTTAGACCATTGAACTTGTCTCTTTGGGTTCTTCTATTATTTGAGCTCGTGTAGGGCTATAATGAAATTTTTCTAGCTTGTTCCATAACTCATATGCATTTTTATATTCCCCTACACCACTCAAAACATTATTAGGCAAAATATTTACTAAAATACCAATTACCTTTTCATTTGCCCTAGATTGTTCTTGTTGCTCTTTAGTCCAATATCTAGGGCGAATATTCTTCCCGTGCTTGTCTCTTGGAATTTCAAAGGGTTCTTCTAGCACCATTACGCATTCCCACTCTATTCCAAGTCAAATCTTCATCCTTGTCCTCCAATATCCAAAATCTTCATGATCATAGGAGGGTAGTGTGTTGATATCATCCCCTGGCTTGTTTTCCATCATTTTTCCCTCTAGCTTTCTTGCTCCCTCGGCAGTTAGTCCGTAGATGAGCGCACCAAGCTCTGATACCACTTGTTAGATCGTGTCGTCTTGCTAGAGGGGGGTGAATAGCAACTTTCATTTTCTTCCTACAATTGTTAGTGCGCAAGCAGAAAATACTAAGTAAAAACAAAACTAACGACTAAGACACATATATTTATGTGGTTCAGAGATAGAACTTCTACTCCACGACTGCCCGTAAGGTGGGTGATCCCTAATCCATTGGTGGATGATTCCCCGGAGCACCTTTGGCTAGAACTCGTAGCTCCTTGTGGGTGGAGAAACATCTCCATAAGCTTTGGACACTACCTAAGCAACCAAGGCTACTAATCCACTCTATCCAAGCAAATTTCGCCAAAGAACAATAGCCTTAAACTGTTGATGCAGTCTGACCTGATTGTTATTTTGGTGTTGACACTGATTTATGTTTGGTTGAGTGAGTTCGGATTAACTCCTAGTGAGTGAAACTGGGCAGAAATCCTTGTGAGTGAAGCTAGGTGGAGGAAATCCTGGTGAGTGAAGCCGGGTCCTAGCAAGGGAAGCTAGGTGAAGGAAATCCTGGTGAGTGAAGCTAGGTTGAGGAAATCCTGGTGAGTGAAGCTGGGTCCTAGCAAGTGAAGCTAGGTGAAGGAAATCCTAGTGAGTGAAACTAGGTGAAGGAAATTTTGGTGAGTGAAGCCGGGTCCTAGCAAGGGAAGTTAGGTGAAGAAAATCCTAGTGAGTGAAGTCGGGTCCTAGCAAGGGAAGCTAGGTGAAGGAAATCCTGGTGAGTGAAGTCGGGTCCTAGTGAGTGAAGATAGGTTGGACTAAGTCCCAGTGAGTGAAGATGGGCATGAAGTCTTGGTCCGGGGGACTGAGCATAAGTCGGAGAGTGGCTGAATCGGTCTGGAGTCCGATCAGAAATTGGCACAAACTCCCTTGGTTCTAGATCGGTCTGGTGACCGATCCAGGGTGTTTGATCAGTCTAGTGACCGATCAAAAACAGATCAGAAACAGATTAGAATGTTCTGTGTGGTGACTGATCCGGTCTGGTGAACGATCAAAAATGGATCAGAAACATTCTGTGTGGTGGTTGATCGATCTGGTGATCGATCAGAAATAGATCAGAAAGTCTGTGAGGTCGCAGAAAGGCTGGTGATCGATTAATGGATCGATCACGAGACCCCTGATCGGTCAAGCTGACTGATCAAGGCTGACCTGGACTGATCATGCAAGAGCCTGATCGGTCAAGCTCCTTGCTGATCAGTCAGCTTGACCGATTAGCACTCCACTGATCGGTCAAGTGACCGATCAACCTCTGGCTGGGACTTGACTCTAAACTCTGAGAACTCAGTGGGTTTAGGATCGGTTTGGTGACCGATCCCTGATCTCTGATCGGTCAGTGTGACCGATCAGACCATTACTGGATCGATCAGAATGGAGTCTGATCGGT
>JAGFNQ010007835.1:0-36911 GCA_024364735.1 Boesenbergia rotunda | reverse complement strand
AAGTGGGTGGCTATTCACACCCCCCCCCTTAGCCATCCCAGATCCAACATAAACGAGCTCCTTTAAATAGAGCTCGAGTAGTAAATGCCGCTACCAGTCGACTACCCCTGGGGCAGTCGACTGGTCCCACTCAGATTTGACTGTTACAGCCAATGTTCGAATCCCCAGCCATTACCAGTCAACTGCTCCTGGGACAGTCGACTGGTCCCCTTCTAAGCCTAGGGTTCCCTTCCTGAGTACATTTCTCTTCGCACTCAAACCCTCCCGGCTTAGTCCTTGAGTACAACTACTCACACTCACACCCTCATGACCTGGTTGACTCTTCAATCCGCAGTCTTGATCTATTGCCTTCACACCCTCTTCGTCTTCAGCTCCCGTCCCTCGGATGCGCACACAAGCCTCCAGTTTGCCTCCATGCCATCCTTCACGCATGCCTCGAAGTTCGCATCCCTTGGCTCTTCGTCTCTGCCCATGGTCCCTCGGATGCGCACATAAGCCTCCAGCTTGCCTCCATGCCACCCTTCACCTGAAGACATCCAACCAAATCTATGTGTACCTATACACCTGTACACTCACATACGCATATTAGTCCAACAACAAACCCTAACTTAATCATATTGACCACACACATCAAAATCATGATCCTCCAGATCATACCCGGGTCGATTGCCCCAACACTATTCTCCTACTACCCTTATTGTCACTATAGCACATGTGGTATGAATCACATGCTACGATGTTTTTCTCTTTACAAAAAAAATACATATTTTTCTCAAATATTTAACATCGTACAGATTTCGATCTAGACATACCTAATATCTAATCCGAATTGAATATATGAATTCCAATCTGGCCTTTACAGGTGTAGTAAATGATGGGTGCATTTACTTCGATTATTACATATATGATCTCATCTTGATACAAAAATCAAGGCAACCCCAACTTATGAGTATGTCTCTATTTACAACTACATAAGTTGTCTCATAAGTAATAGTCTTACCTCTATTTATACTTAACAAATAGAGATAATTGTCCATGTGAGTGGATCAATCTTAACCTGTCAATATGCTCATCGAAACTTTTATCAAAATGTAACAAATACATTTACACTGAATAGATCATGATATTTCATATATATAACAATCTTTATAATGTGTTACATCTTGCGTAGTCTCAAAGACTTCACATATCCATGAAATGACTTTTTAATCAATGGCTTAGTAAAAGGATTTGTGAGTATCGCTCGTGTAGGGATGTACTCAAGAATTATCTTTTTCTAGTCAACAATATCCCTTACAAAAATTATATTTAATTTCTATGTGCTTACCTTTGCTATGATATTTAAGATCCTTGGAAAAAGCTAAAGCAGCTTTATTGCCACAATACACTGTAACAAGACTCTCACTATCCTCATCAATCTTCAGATGCTTTAAGAACATTCTTAACCAGACAGCTTCTTGTACAACCACTACACAAGCCACATACTTAGCCTCCATTGTCGACAGTGCTACACAAGCTTGTTTCTTGTTGTTCCATGAGATAGCGCCACCATTTAGCAAGAAAGTATAGTCATATGTAGATTTTCTATCGTCAAGGTCCCCTGGCCAATCTATATCTGTGTAGCCCTTCAGGCTTAACTTTGATGCTTGGAAGCAGAGACAATAATCTATTATCCCTTTGAGATATCTGAATATCCTTTTCATCTCTTTCTAGTGTCTCGATCCTGGGTTTGACTGGAAACGACTAACTAAGCCAACAGCATGACATATATCAGGACGAGTACACAACATAGTGTACATCAAACTACCAATGGTACTAACATATGGTTTTTTTTCATATTGGCTATCTCTTCAGGAGTCTTGGGAGACATACTTTTACTCAGAACAACACCTTTCACTGTAGGTGTTTGTTCAATATTACAATCTAACATATTGAAGTATCGTAGTATCTTAGTGATATAAGCTTCTTGAGATAAACCTAAAAGTCTTTTTGATTGATCATGAAGGATCTGCACTCCTAAGATGTACTCAGCTTCTCTCATATCTATTATGTCAAATTGTGATGAAAACCAAGACTTGACTTTAATCATAAACTTTAGGTCACTTCCAGCTATTAGCATATCATCAACATATAATGATAAAATGACAAGTTTTTCTTTATCCTTCTTTAGGTAATCATAACGATCCTCATTGATCATTTCAAAACTATAAGATAAAATGACTTCATTGAATCTTATGTTCCATTGCCTTGACGCTTGCTTTAGACCATACATAGACTTCTTAAGTCTACATACTTTATTCTATTGGCCCTCAGCTATATAACCTTCTGGCTATGCTATGTAGATTTCTTCGTCAAGATTACCATTAAGGAAAGTCGTCTTTATATCCATTTGATGTAATTCTAAGTCAAAATGTGCTACTATAGCTACGATAACTCGTATTGACACAAACTTCACAACTGGGGAGAATGTCTCTTCAAAATCAATACCCTCTATTTGGGTATATCCTTTTACAACCAAACGAGCTTTATATCAATTAATCGACCCATCCGTTTTCCTCTTAATTTTGAGAATCTACTTATTCCTAATAGTCCTTCGGCCCAGAGGAAGATTTAAATTCCAAACTAT
Source organism: Boesenbergia rotunda (assembly GCA_024364735.1). Lineage (NCBI taxonomy): Eukaryota > Viridiplantae > Streptophyta > Magnoliopsida > Zingiberales > Zingiberaceae > Boesenbergia > Boesenbergia rotunda. The sequence goes on along the minus strand of JAGFNQ010007835.1, from coordinate 34,285 downwards.
TTGGGCAATCGGCCCAAGTATGATCGAAAGGATCATGGGTTTGATGTGTGTGTGCCAATATGGTTAAGTTATGATGTTATGTTGTTTTGATATGTGTGATTGAGTCATGTAGGACTTGGTGAGTCACACATGGAGTACACATCCGAGGGACGAGAGCCGAGGGAAGAGGACTCCGAGGGCAAGCCGGGGGAAGTGGACTTCAAAGGGCATACGTGAAGGATGGCATGGAGGCAAGCCGAGGGCTTGTGTGCGCATCTGAGGGACGACAGCCGGTGGAAGAGGACTTCAAGGGGCAAGTCAAGGGAGTGAACTTGAAGGCATACATGAAGAGTGGTCTTCGGAGTGAGGAAGAGTGAAAATATAAGCTGGGCAGTCGACTGGGAATGGATCAATCGACTGCCAGCGGAGAACTCAAACTCACAGAAAGATCAGTCGACTGGTCCAGGACCAGTAGACTGATCCGCCCGAAAAACTAGCCGTTGGCTGGCTACTGTGGTGGGATCAGTCAACTGCCCTAGGGGCAGTCGACTGATGTCGGGCTGGATAGCTTAAGGAGTTGTCCTTTACTCTATTTAAAGGGAGACTTTTGAGCAGATCAAGGTTGCGGTTCTAGTGTGTAGAATTATGTCCCAAGTGCTCAAAGTCTCCAACTCTTCCTCTCACTTTCATTTCAACTTTGTAAAGGGGAAGAGTGTCATTTGTGAAGGTTTCTCCACCTTGAAGGAGACATTCATAGTGGAGCTCATGCGTGTGTGTGGATCCTTGGACTAGTCACCTCTTTGAGGTGGATACCAAGTAAATCAGCGGGTTAGCATTGTTTTCATTATTTTTATTGATTTTGTTTTGTGTTGAGCTAACATCTTTGTAGACAAAATCGAAAGAAAGCTATTCACCCCCCCCTCTAGCTTGACGCCGCGATCCTAACAAGTGGTATCAGAGCATCAAAATTGCGTTTTAAGAAGGATATAGCACCGCGCGGCCACCTTTCTTTGACAGCAACGATTTCGCGTATTGGAAAGGTAGGATGAAGTATTATCTTATGAATGACATTGAAAATTGGTGTAGCATTGTAGATGGATTGGAAATACCAATGAATGAAAGGGGAGAGCCTCTACCTATAAGAAATTGGACAAAAGAGATAATGAAGAAGACACAAGCAATGCAAAGGCTACAACGACTCTTCAATGTGGACTCTCAAAAGAACAATTGAACAAGGTGGGACCGTTCAAAACTGGGAAGGAGCTTTGGGAAAAGCTCATCGAGCTCAATGAAGGATCGAATGAATCAATGAGGGCCAAGAAGGATCTCTTGGTGGCACAACTCTAATCTCTCACCATGAAGGCCAATGAAACGGTAAGTCAATTACATGGAAGGGTCAAAGAGATCATCAACGAACTTCATGTCATAGGTGAGAAGGTGAAAAATAGGGATCTTGTGAGGTATGTACTTCAATCCTTCCCTAGAACCACTTTATGGAATTCAATGGTTGATGCCTATAAAGTTTCTAGGGATCTTTCTTTGGTAAAATTAGATGATTCATTTTGTGAATTTGAATTACATGAATAAGCTAACTTGTCTATTAAAGAGAAGGGTGTAACTTTTGTTGTAAAGAAAGGAAGAAAGAAAAGAAAAAGGTGGTCTACTCATCATCCGACTCGGAGGAGTCAAGTGCCTCCATGGATAGCGACCAAGAGGCATATATGGTAAGAAAAATGAGAAAGACCTTTAAGAATTTTTCTAACAAATCTTATAGTAGGAAAGGTTCAAGGAGTAAGGGCAAGGCAAAAGAAGTCATTTGCTACAATTGCCATGAAGAAGGGCATATGAAGAATAAATGCTCACTTTTAAAGAAAAGAGAAGAAAAGAAGAAGGAGGAGAAAAAGAAGGATGAGAAGAAGAAATCAAAGGAAAAAAGGAAAGAATGCCACAAGTCTAAAAGCAACATGGGATGATCCGTCATCATCAGAGGAGGAAGAAGACCATGTGTCTCATTTTGCATTGATGGGAGTGGACAACCTAACATCATCCGAAAATGAAAAGAGCTCAAGCAACGATGAAGGAGGGAGCTCGAGTGAAGGGGGAGACCAATCCTCGGATTTGAACGTGTCGGTAAGTGAGGTATACAAGCTTCCCTCCACTACACTTGTCAAAATTATTTCAAGTACAAATGATGATTTGTTTGATGCAAGAAGAAAAATTAAGAGTTTAAAAAATAAGGTTTGCATGTTAGAAGAAAAATTAGCATCCATGACCACTAAGGATAATATGCATGGTCCTTCTCCTAGCCTAGATAAGTCATTTTTGGAAAAAGAAAATAGGGAATTAAGGGAAAAGGTAGAAAGTTTCACCAAGGCCCTTGCGAAGTTTCAAATTGGCTCAAGAAATCTTAATATTATAATTAATAGTCAAAGAGCCGTATATAACAAGGCCAGGATAGGGTATAGACCCAAGACCAAGGAAGTGACGTTTGTTTCTCTTATGGGAAAGAAGGGTGCTCCTAGGAAGTAAATTGTTAGAGGAAATGTAAAGAATGCATGGGTACCTAAGAAATACTTGAATGATGTTTGTGGATCTAGCATATGGGTACCAAAAGCTTGTGTTTTTCGTGTTGTTTAGGTAGAAGAGAAGAAGGACTCAATCATGTGGATAGTGGATAGCGGGTGCTCTAGGCATATAACCGGTGATGTGAAAAAGTTTTCCACCATTAGCTACTTAAAAGAAGGCACGGTGTCCTTTGGGAATAGTGGAAAGCTCAAGATTATAGGTAGAGACACAATTGAGGTATCATTTAAAATTTTAATTCATAAAGTGCTTCTAATTAAGGACATGAAATTTAACTTGCTTAGTGTGAGTCAACTATGTGATGCCGGGTATAGAGTGGAGTTTCATGCAAGGAAATGCTTGATTAGACGTAATAGCTCCGAAAATGTCATGTTAGAAGGATATAGGGAAGTAAATCTTTATTATCTTAATCTCTCTTATGATTCTAACATTTCTACTAAGTGTTTCATATCAAAAGAAGAAGAAGGATGATTATGGCATCGAAGGCTTGGACACATCAACATGAAGAACATAGCAGAGTGGCCAAGCTTGAATTGGTGAAGGGACTAACAATGATTATATATGAAAAGAACAAAATGTGTGACGCATGCCAAGAGGGTAAGCAATCAAAGTCATCACATAAAGGTAAAACTCTCACTAGTACTTCCTTACCATTAGAATTATTGCATTTGGACTTGTTTAATTGTCATAGTACTCCGTCATTGACAGGAAACAAATATTGCTTAGTAATTGTAGATGATTTCTCTAGATATACTTGGGTTTATTTCATGAGACATAAGGATGATACTCTAGAAATATTCATAGGATTTAGTAAATGAGTTGAAAATGAGAAACATATCAAAATCAACCGAATCAGGAGTGATCATGGTGGAGAGTTTGAAAATGCAAACTTCTCACATTTTCATCTAGAGAATGGGTACAAATATAAATTTTCATGTCCAAGAACCCCATAACAAAATGGTGTGGTAGAAAGAAAGAATAGGGTTTTACAAGAAGCGACTAGGACTATGCTTAATGTATATTCCTTACCTAGTTATTTTTGGACGGAAGCGGTAAATACCGCTTGTTACATCCAAAATCGAGTCTTAATTCATAGATTTTTAGGAAAAACACCATTTGAGTTGTGGAATGGGAGGATTTCACAAATTCACTATTTTAAAATTTTTGGGTGTAAGGTCTACATTTTGAACACTAAGGATGATTTAAGAAAATTTGAGTCTAAGGCAGATGAGGGAATCTTAGTTGGATACTCATCTACTAGTAGAGTGTATAGAGTGTACAACAAGAGGACTAGAGTAATTGAGAAATCTTCCAATGTGGATTTTGATGAGTCTACTAGCACTTACCCTAGGAAGTCCTCCATTGACAAGGATATAGAAGAAAATCAAAACATTACCCAAGAAATGCAAGACTTACATTTAGGGGGCATTGATCAAGGGGGAGGGAGAAGTGCGTTGGAAGATGAAAGAGACAATGATATTCATGTAATAAATGAGCCTATCACCTCTAGGACTCTAAGACAACATCAAGATCATCCCATTGACCAAATAGTTGGAGATGTGACCCAAGGAGTAAGGACTAGGTCCTACTTTAGAGATCATGCTAGTCAAATTGCCTTAATTTCACAACTAGAGCCAAAATCAATTAATGAAGCCTTAGGTGATGTGGATTGGGTTCTAGCCATGCAAGAAGACTTAAACCAATTTGAAAGAAGTGAAGTGTGGGAGTTAGTGCCTAGACCCAATGATTGTACTATTGTCACAATAAGATGGGGTTTTAGGAATAAATTGGATGATCAAGGGAAGATTACTAGGAACAAGGCTAGGTTAGTGGCAAGGGGGTTTAATCAAGTTGAGGTCCTTGATTATGATGAAACATATGCTCTCGTGGCTAGATTAGAATCCATTCGGATTTTATTAGGATATGCCGCTCACATGGGTTTTAAGCTTCATCAAATGGATGTGAAATCGGCATTTCTTAATGGAGTTATTAAGGAGGAGGTATATGTAGAACAACCACCCGGGTTTGAAAACACAAACTACCCTAATCATGTCTATAAACTAAGGAAAGCCTTATATGGATTAAAACAAGCACCCCAGGCTTGGTATGAAAGGCTCTCATTTTTCTTAGTTTCCAAGGGTTTTAGAAGGGGAACAATTGATCTAACTTTATTTCTAAAATCTAAGAATAAGGACATCTTTGTGGCCCAAGTATAAGTTGATGACATCATTTTTGGGTCAACAAATAATGAATTTCTCCATGAGTTTATCAAGTGCATGGAAAATGAGTTTGAAATGAGTCTTGTTGGGGAATTGACCTTCTTCTTAGGATTATAAGTCAAACAAATAAATGAAGGGACTCATGTTTATCAAACAAAATATACTAGGGAAATCATAAAGAAATTTGAATTAGAAAATGCTAAGGTAGCATCTACCCCCATTGGAACAAATGTAAAGATGGATAGTAATCTTGAAGGGAAGGTGGTAGATCCAAAACAATATAGGAGCATGATTGGTAGCTTGTTGTACCTAACCGCTAGTAGACCGGATATATTATTTGCAGTAGGTATGTGTGCAAGGTATCAATCTTGTGCCAAAGAGTCTCACCTAGTGGTAGTAAAGAGGATCTTAAGGTATATTAAGGGTACTCTTAATGTTGGTCCTTGGTATCCTAGAACTCCAAACATTAAACTATTTGGATACACTGACTCGGATTATGCGGGTTGCAAATTAGATTGGTGGATGTCAATTTATTGGATCATCTTTAGTTAGTTGGAGTAGTAGGAAGCAACCATGTGTTGCCTTATCAACAACCAAGGCCGAATATGTAGCAATGGGTGGTTGTGTGTCTCAATTACTTTGGATCATGCATACCTTAGAAGATTATGAGTTTCATTACTCCAAGGTCAAGATTTTATGTGACAATATGAGTACTATTAATTTGACTAAAAATCTAGTGCATCATTCTAGGACAAAACACATTGAAGTCAAGCATCACTTCATTAGGGATCATGTGGTAAGGGGTGACATAGAATTACATTATGTTGAATCAAAGTCTAACCTTGCCGACATATTTACCAAGCCTCTTCCCGAAGTGGAGTTCACATATTTAAGAAGAGTGTTGGATCGTAGAAACTCGATAGAGGGGGGGTGAATATCGAGATCAAATCTTTTCGGAAGAATAGAGAAAATACGCAGCGGAAAGTAATAAATCAATCGCGAACACAGGTTGGTTTTACTTGCTTCGGAGTTGCGGTCGGCTCCTACTCTAAGGCCCACGGTCCTTGACCATTTACTTTGGGCAATTCTATAGTCGTAAAAATAGTTTTACAAATTTAGTACAGAAATAGAATTGAAATTTAAACTTGCAACACTTTCGTTACCGACGCCCGAGGTGGATCGAATTTCGGAGCAGAGAGTCGGCTGCGGCGGCGCTGGAATCTCGAAGTCGAAGCTTGTTGGAGCGTAGCGCTTGAACGAAAGTGCTTGGAGCGTTGAGAGCTATGTTCTCCGAAGCCTTGGGGGTGAACCCCCTTTTATAGCACCCATGGGGGCGCCTGTGTCGATGGGGGCGCCTACACGTGGCCTTCCCTGCGCGATCTCTTATCCGCAGGCTCGGTCAGCGCTTATCCATCTTCACTGGGGCGCCTGAGCTAATGGGGGCGCCCGTATGGTCCCAGGCGCCTGAGCTGAGTACGTCCAGAGGCTTCGTGGCAGTTTGCATCGCTTGCTTCTGTTTTGCCTTTGCACTGGAGCACCCGTATCCATACGGGCGCCCGTATCCATACGGGCGCCTAGCCCCAGTGAGGTGCCTCACTCCATTGAGGCGCCTCAGCTGCAGAAAACTAGTCCTTCGATCCCTGCAACCAAGGTTAGTTCCAAAACAAAAAGAAGCAAATATGTTAGCCATTATTTACAGCCTAAGCTGTCTTGGTTCTGACTTTGGGTCTCCCAAATGGAACCCTAGATCGAACCGACGCCTACTGTTCCCTCGACGGGGAACGCGTCCTCACTTACTCCTCTCAGGAGAGTTTACCTTTTGCCAACCGGCTCCTCCGGTTGGACTTTTTCCCAATCCACCTGACCAGGTCTTCGTGCCCAACTTCCGGTCAGGTCTTCTTGCCCAACTTTCGGTCAAGTCTTCGGTGCCCAGCCCTTTGCCAGGACTTCTTGCCCAGTCCTCGACCAGGCCTTCTTTGCCCGACTTCCGATCAGGTATTCTTGCCCAGTCCTTGACCAGGACTTCTTGCCCAGCTCTTTGTCAGGACTTCTTGCCTAATGTACCTAGGACTTTTCCTGCACACTTAGTAGACTTGTTAGATCACAATAACACCTTAACTTCTGAACCCTTTGTCATTATCAAAACCCAGGTTTGACTTAGGTGCTTCCTGCACTAACAATCTCCCCCTTTTTGATTTATGGCAACACGGTTCAAAAAGTTAAGTTAAAAATAGATAACAAGCAACGAGTTAACAATATTCAGTTTCCTTCCCCTAAAATGAAAATTCTCCCCCTGAGTTTTTCAAAGTTATGTGGGTTTTGTAAACCTTAGATTTTTGCAAGGTTTTCATGCTTAGCAAAGATTTCCAGAAGGTTTTTGCATACTTAGAAAATTTTCAAAAAGCTTTTCATATTATACTTAGAAAATTTTCAGAAAAGGTTTTTCACATTTTTCATACGTAAAAAATTTTCAGAAGAATTTTTAAGTTAAACACTTAGAAAATTTTCAAAAGGATTTTTAAGTTAGACACTTAGAAAATTTTCAAAAGGAATTTTTTTAAGTTAAACACTTAGAAAATTTTCAAAAGGAATTTTTTTTAAGTTAAACACTTAGAAAATTTTCAAAAGGATTTTTAAGTTAAACACTTAGAAAATTTTCAAAAGGATTTTTAAGTTAAATACTTAGAAAATTTTCAAAACATTTTAACGCACTGCACTTAGTTATTTACTTTACTTTTTGAAAAAGAGATAAATTTTTAATTTTTGAAAAAAAATTATCCTTTCTTTCTTGGATAAATTTTAAATTTTTGAAAAAATTTATCCTTTCCTTCTCTCCCCCTTTCCATATATCAAAAAACTAATTATAGCAAAAAAAATTAGAGCAAAAGAAAGTAAAGTTCTGTATTGAACCAACTCTTATAAGCATAAACTGGACCAAACCAAATTAAATTGTTCTTGTTCGGGTCCTGTCTAACCTGGTTAGCTACTTACTAATTGTCATAAACAGTAGCTTTCACTAGGGTTAGTCAAGTTAAGTGATCTGTTCAAGTTAGATTTTCTAAGCTTAACACTTAACCTGATTGCTGTTCAGTTGGTATTTATTGCCCCAATTATTGCAGATGCATTGACTTAAAGCATCTTGAATCAAGGCATAGACCTAAGCATCTCAACCCAGTCTAGGTTATCAATCAAAAGTACCCTAAGGTGCTTGTGAGATGCTGACTTTTAGATCTATAGGTGCATGCAGTTCTAGGGTTAGGGCCTAAGCTAAGTCCATTTGCGAAAAAACCCTAGTTTTGAAGGGGGTAAGTTTTGAAAAACAACTAAATCAAAAAATCATTTTAAAATTCAAAACAAAAAAATGATTTTTCACAAAACATTAATTAACAGATAAGAAATAAAATAATTTTTGAAAAAAATGTAGAACAGTCCTATTTTACTAAGCATAAGATTCAATTATTAAGTGCATGACTGAGTAGTTGAAGTAAAATTGCATAAGACTAATAACTTATTAGCAAGTAAATATGATATATGCATAAGAGTCAACTGATCAACAGGAGGACCAACAAAGTCAAACAGTAGTCAAGCACAAGTCAACCCTACTCAGTAGGGACAGTCAACGATACAATAAGATAGCTGAAAAACGTCACTCTGATTTATGAAGAAGGGCCAGGAGGGTCGAATGAGCCAGGCTGCCAAGACCGAAACAAGGACATCATTTCATTATATCGTGCCTCGTTTGTCTCTCAATCGACTCGAAGGGTGTCCATGTGCTCAATGTGATGGGCCTCGATCTCCTCCCTGAGGTTGTGCATCTCCGTCTGCAATAGTGTAATGCGCTGGTCGGTGGTCAGTGGAGGAGGCTCCTGTAAGTGCTCGTTGATCTCGACTGCGAGATCGGCCACGTCTACCTCCACCTCCTCGTCAGAGTTGTCCTGTCGTCGAGCCCTCTCTCGTCTCCATGATAGGACCTCGGTGGCCGAAACGTCTATTCCCGCTAAAGAGAAATTTCTACACCCGATTTCATTAAACTCGGTCATCGAGATGATCTCCCCAGCAGTGATGTCGCGACCATGGTGGTGAAGGAGGGCGGTGATAATTGTTGGTGCAGAATGCACCTAAGTCAAACCTGTGTTTTGATAATGGCAACATAGGTCAAAAGTTAAGTCTTTCTTGTTTTCTAACAAGTCACTCTAATGTGCAGGAAAAGCCCTAGCGAAGGACTGCTAGGCACTGACGAAGGAATGCCAGGGTAAAAAGACCTAGCGAAGGACTGCTAGGCACTGGCGAAGGAAAGCCAAGGTCAAAAGACCTAGCGAAGGACTGCTAGGCGCCAGGCGAAGGACAGTCTGGGACTGAAGCCCTAGCGAAGGAATGCTAGGCACCGGGCGAAGGGCAGCTCGGCATCCAAGGCCTGACAAAGGACCGTCAGGCAAAAGTCCAACCAGAGGAACGGTTGGCATCAGGTAAATTCTCCCGAGAGGAGTAGGTGAGGACACGTTCCCCGTCGAGGGAACAGTAGGCGTCGGTTCGACCTAGGGCTCCATTTTGGAGACCAAAGTCAGAACCAAGACAGCTAAGGCTGTATAATTTAACCACTTAATATATTGTTGTGTTTTGGACTAACCCTGGATGCAGGACCGAAGGAACGTGTGTCTGCAGCTCAGAAAGCCTCAAAGGAGAGAGGCAAGGGCTGAGTAGGGCGCCCGGAGTGTCCCGGGCGCCCCCAAGGTGCATACAAAACAAAACAAAGTAAAAAAGGGTTCGAACAGTTGCTAAGGGGGGCGCCCCCGTGCTCCCGGGCGCCCCCGCTGCTCCCGGGCGCCCCCATGCGCATACCTCGAACCAAAAGCCTTCGAAGCCAGAAGATAAGATTTGACCCGGTCAACCCGGGCCCCCGAGCGCTCCGGGCGCCCCGGTCAAAGCGGATCCAGAGGATCAGACGCGACCGAGAGCTCTGCGGATCAGAGGCCACGTGGGGGTGCCCCCGACGTCCCGGGCACCCCCAGGCCCTATATAAAGGGCCCTCGACCAAGGCTTCAAAGCATCAACTCTCTCAACGCTTCAAAGCTCTTCTACGCTCGTGCCTTGCTCCAGAAACATTCCAACTCGAGCCGACGACGTCCTGCTGCCCCGAAAAAGTCAATCCACTCCGGACGTCGGTAACGAAGAGCGCAATTCTTTATTATTATTTTAGTGCACTTACTTTGTAACTAAATTCTGTAACCTATTATTACGCTTCATATAGAATTGCCCAAAGTAAACGGTCAACGACCGTGGGCCATGGAGTAGGAGTCAACACAGGCTCCGAACCAAGTAAAATCGACTGTGTCTCTGTGTTGTGTTTTTCTTTTTAACTTCCGCTATGCAATTTCTCTTAGTTTTAAAATCCGAACGATTTCCGATATTCACCCCCCCCCCTCTATCGGTTCTCTCGATCCAACAAGTGGTATCAGAGCGGGGAAGTTCAAACCTGGTGCAACCACCGTTTGAAATTTTTTTCAGATTTTTATTTTCTATTTTTTTTCCTTACGAATTTTTCGTTAAATATTTCGTTCGATTTTTTTTAACCGAGGTTAGTGCAACACCCCTCGTTATTTAATTTATCCAGCACTACTAATCCAAGACCTAGTCTTGGAAAATCTTTTAAGTTTTCTATTTCAGATTAAATGGCTATGCAAGAGGGATTTAGCACCGTCAGACCTCCACTCTTCAGTGGAGAAGACTTTTCCTATTGGAAAAGCCGTATGAAGGTCCACCTGAAAACTCAGGTGGACATGTGGATTATCATCCAGTCCGGACTGGAGATACCCAAGAATGCTGATGGACTTCCTCAAAGCTACTCCGAATGGGACAACTCCCTAAAACGCAAGATAGAAGCCGACGCAAAAGCTACTCAGACTCTTCAATGCGGATTGACGAAAGAAGAGCTGAACCGCGTGGGCCCCTTCAACAGTGCGAAGGAGCTCTGGGCAAAATTGATCGAGCTGCACGAAGGAACGTCAGATACCAGGATCAGCAAAAGGGATCTGCTCCTGAACAAGTTGTACACCATCAAGATGGCCGACAACGAATCAGCAGCCCAGCTCCACGCACGAATCCAAGAGTTGATGAACGGTCTCCACACAATAGGTCACAAGGTTGAAAACCGTGACTTAATAAGGTATGCCTTAAACGCTTTCCCTAGAAACACCTTGTGGGCATCTATGGTAGATGCATACAAGGTCTCTAGGGATCTTTCAAAAATAAAATTAGACAAATTATTTTCCGAACTAGAACTGCACGAACAAACTAACACCAATATGGTCGAGAAAGATATTGCTTTCGTTGCAGGTAAAACTGGAAGGACAACAAAGAAGAAGCCTGAACCCGAACCTGAGTCTAACTCAGACTCAGACTCAGAAGAAGAAGAAGGAGATCAAACTAAGCTGGTCCGGCTCGCTCGAAGCTACTACAAGGAGCTGAAGAACCGAACCAACAAACGGAAAACCAGCCGAAGAAAGGACGAACCAGCTGAACCCGCAAACAAGCCCAATGTGACCTAATATGAGTGCAAGAAAAAGGGCCACTACAAGTCAGAGTGTCCTAACCTAAAGGAGACTAAAAAGACGAGAAGAAAGAAGGCACTGCAAGCAACCTGGGACGAATCTTCCTCAGAAGAAGAAGAAGAGGCACCCCAGTCCAACCTCCTAGCTCTGACCGCCTCAGATAAAGTCGAGACTGAGTTAGAAACAGAACAAGAGGACGGCGAGCTGACCTTCACAGAAGACGGAGAAATTAAGGTAACTGGTTTTAATAGATCGCAATTAAGTGAATTAATTNCGAAACAACCTCAAATCGGTCCTGCTAAATACACACAAAGTCTACTAGTATAATTCTATAGTCAAGATAAACTAATACCAGAACAGAGCACACACGAACACAAGTCGGTTTTACTTGGTTCGGAGTCACGGTCGGCTCCTACTCCAAGGCCCACGGTCCTTGACCATTTACTTTGGGCAATTCTATAGTCGTAAAAAGATTTTACAAATTGAGTACAGAAAATAGAACTGAAAATGATATTTACAACACTTTTCGTTACCAACGCCCGAGGTGGATCGAATTTCAGAGCAGAGGGTCGTCGTCGGCGTTGGAATCTCGAAGTCGAAGCTAGTTGGACCATAGCGCTTGAATTAAAAGTCTTGGAGTGTTGAGAGCGATGTGTGTTGAAGCCTTGGGGGTGAACCCCCTTTTATAGCACCCATGGGGGCACCTGTGTCGATGGAGGCGCCTACACGTGGCCTTCCTTGTGCGATCTCTTATCCGCAGGCTCGGTCAGCACTTATCCATCTTCACTGGGGTGCTTGAGATGATGGGGGCGCTCGTGACCTCATGGGCGCCTGAGATGCCTTGGTTCAGAGGCTTTGCGGTAGTGGTTTGGTTTTTGCCTTTACACTGGGGCGCCTGTATCCATACGGGCACCTAGACCCAGTGAGGCGCCCCGCTCCGTTGGGGCACCTGAGCTGCAGAAGCAACATTCCTTCGTTCCCTGCAACCAAGGTTAGTTTCAAAACACAACACGCAAATATGTTAGCTATTATTTACAACCTTAGCTGTCTTGGTACTGACTTTGGGTTCCCAAATGGATCCCTAGGTCAAACCGACGCCTACTGTTCCCTCGACAGGGAACACGTCCTCACCTACTCCTCCCAGGAGAGTTTACCTTTTGCCAACCGGCTCCTCCCATTGGACTTTTGCCCAATCCACCTGACTAGGTCTTCGTGCCCAACATCCGGTCAGGTCTTCGGTGCCCAGCCCTTTGCTAGGACTTCTTGCCCAATCCTCAACCAGGACTTCTTGCCCAACTTCCGGTCAGGTCTTCTTGCCCAGTCCTTGACCAGGACTTCTTGCCCAGCCCTTTGCCAGGACTTCTTGCCCAGTGTACCTAGGACTTTCCTGCACACTCAGTAGACTTGTTAGATCACAATAACACCTTAACATCTGAACCCTTTGCCATTATCAAAACCCAGGTTTGACTTAGGTGCTTCCTGCACCAACAATCTCCCCCTTTTTGATTTATGGCAACATGGTTCAAATTGTTAAGTTAAAACATACAATAAGCAACGAATTAAAAAATCATTAGTTTCCTCCCCCTGAATTGAAAATTCTCCCTCTGAGTTTTTCAAAGATATGTTGGGTTTTTGAAAAACTCTTAGAGAAACTCAAAAATATTTTCCAAAAGATTTTTCAAGTAAACCACTTAGAAAATTTTCAAAAGGATTTTTAAGTTAAACACTTAGAAACTTTTCAACAAGATTTTCAAGTTAAACCCTTAGAAAATTTTCAAAAGGATTTTTTTGGTTAAATAGTTAGAAAATTTTCAAACGATTTTTAAGTTAAACACTTAGATCATTTTCCAAAAGATTTATTAGTTAAACACTTAGAAAATTTTCAAACGATTTTTAAGTTGAACACTTAGAAAATTTTTCAAAAGATTTTTTTAGTTAAACACTTAGAAAATTTTCAAACGATTTTTTAATTAAACACTTAGAAAATTTTCAAACGATTTTTAAGTTAAACACTTAGAAAATTTTCCAAAAGATTTTTTTTGTTTAGAAAAATGCTTTTAAAAAAAAACTTGTAAGTATTTTCATTATTTACTTTACTTTTTGAAAAGGAGAAAAAAATTTTGACAAAAAAATTTTCTTTTCTCCCTTCCTTAAAAAATTTTTCTTTTCTCCTTTCCTTTCACTCCCCCTTTGCCATAAAAAAACTAATTATAGCAAAAAAAAATTAGAGCAAAAGAAAGTGAAGTTCTGTATTGAACCAACTCTAATAAGCATAAGTTGGACCAAACCAAATCAAATTGTTCTTGTTTGGGTCCTGTCTAACCCGGTTAGCTACTTACTGACTGTCATAAACAGTAGCTTTCACTAGGGTTAGTCAAGTTAAGTGATCTGTTCAAGTTAGATTTTCTAAGCTTGACACTTAACCTGATTGCTATTCAATTGGTATTTATTGCCCCAATTACTGTAAATGCACTGACTTAAAGCATCTTGAATCAAGACATAGACCTAAGCATCTCAACCCAGTCTAGGTTATCAATCAAAAGTACCCTAAGGTGCTTGTGAGATGCTGGCTTCTAGATCTATAGGTGCATGCAGTTATAGGGTTAGGGCCTAATCTAAGTCCATTTACGAAAAAGTCATAGTTTTGAAGGGGGTAAGTTTTGAAAAACAACTAAGTCGGAAAATCATTTAAATTTCAAAACAACAAAAAATATGATTTTTCATAAAACATTAATTAACAGATAGGAAATAAAAAATTTTTGAAAAAAATGTAGAGCAGTCCTATTCTACTAAACATAACCCTAACTGCCTTCTTAGTGAGCTAAACTCAGACTCAGGAAATGGTTTGGTAAAGATATCAGCTAGGTTTGACTTTGAGTCCACATGTTTAAGGACTATTTCACCCATGTCTACATGATCCCTTACAAAGTGATGTTTAACTTCTATATGCTTTATTCTTGAGTGTTGAATTGGGTTTTTAGTTAGATTGATTTAGCTTATATTATCAATGTAGACTTGGGTTTGGGTGTAATCAAGATGGAATTCCTTAAGAGCGTGCATCATACATAAGAGTTGTGCCACACACTCTCCTTAAGCAACATATTCTGCTTCGGTTGTCGATAGCGCTACGCAGTGTTGTTTTCTACTGCACCAACCGACTAGACTATTTCCTAAAAGTTGGCAGCTTCCACTTGTACATTTTCTATCTAGTTTGCATCCAGCATAGTCAGAATCAGAGTATCTTAACAATTTAAAGGTGGAAGTCCTAGGATACCAAATCCCTATATTTAGGGTGCCCTTAATGTACCTAAGTACTATTTTTAGGGTTGCTAAGTGTGTTTCTTTAGCGCAGGTTTGGTATCTAGCACACATTCCTACAGCAAATAGAATATCAGGTCTGCTGGCTGTAAGGTAAAGTAGACTTCCAATCATACTTCGATATAGCTTAAGATCTACAGGTTTACCTTCAGGGTCACTATCAATTTTGATATTTGTGGACATAGGGGAATTTATACTTTTTGAGTTATCCATTTTAAATTTCTTTATTAATTCCTTAGCATATTTGGATTGGTGAACGTAATTCCCATCCATAGTTTGCTTAATTTGCAGTCCTAAGAAGAAATTGAGCTCACCAACTAAGCTCATTTCGAATTCATTCTCCATTATTTTTACAAATTCCTTTAAAAAGTTTGTGTTGGTGGATCCAAAAATTATGTCATCAACATAGATTTGGGCAATGAAAATGTCTTTTTCTAATGCTTTAACAAAAAGGGTGGAATTAATTTGTCCTTGGTTAATTTTCTTAGAAATATGGTAAGTTGATAGACGTTCATACCATGCTCTAAGTGCTTGTTTTAACCCATAAAGTGCCTTATTAAGTTTGAAAACATAGTCAAGTTTTTCTAGGTCCTCAAATCCGAGGGGTTGTTGATGGGCCCACAATTAGTGTCACAATGAGCCTCAAATTTAGAATTTATAAGTTGAAAACCCTTTGCTCACAAAGTTAAATGTAGTACAGGGGCCTCAAGTCGTATTTTTCCAATGACTAGTTGTGAATGTTTAATTCAAGCTTAAAATTTGTCGTTTGATATGTTTTTGGGTTTCAAATGGAAATGGGGATTTTGTTTTGCAATAAGGAATGAAATAGCAGTATGAAATAGAATGAACTTAGCTAAAGCATGGAACGAATTAGGAAATTGCAAGTACTACACTTAAACTTTTGGAAAAAACTAAGAAATTCGATTTCAAACTATTGAATTGAAATTTAAGAACTAATTGCAGTGAATTAATTGCAAAAAACTAATTGCAAGATAATGAAAATTAGAACAAAACAATACTTAAGAAACTTGACTTGAAGTGTAATTGGAAACAAACTAGAACAACTTGAAGAATTAAATGCTTGGAACCAAAATTATCCTAAATTAAACATCAAATGAGTTTATCGTCAAGACTTCTCTTTGCCGTCACACAAAAGTTAAGGTAGAAACCCTCCAACTCAAAAATCAGCAAAGAAAAGCTCCCTGGATAAGTTTGCTGCGAATTGGCCTTCCTGATCGGTTAGCCGACCGATCAGGACCTATGCTGATCGGTCAGCCGACCGATCAGGACCTATGCTGATCGGTCAGCCGACCGATCAGGACCTATGCTAATCGGATTGGGGATCGATCAGGAACTATACTGATCAGACTGGAGTCTGATCAATGATACCTCTGTCCGATCTCAGTCATCGATCAGTGGCTGAAACTCTCGCGATCTCCTCCTTCCTCAATTAGCTGGATGTCGATCAAGCATAGAAACTCTCGGTAGCACTCAGAGAACCCCTCCAAGTGCTCTGATTGCTCCGAAGATGAAGACAGCAGTGATCGAATGGAATAGACAGTGGGAACAAGACTTCGGCTAAACACTCACCCGAGCCCACTTTCAGCGACACAATTGAATGCAAACTCAACAGGAAAATCTACCTCAATGATCTGAAAACTTGGAAACAAACTTGGATTTGATGTTGGCCGCGCGATCGGAGAAGAATAGACGAAGAAAAACTCAAGAACAGGGAAGAAACTAGCGATCTGGCGACGACCTCGAGCTCAGGTGGAAAAGTCTATTTTAATTAATTGCAATTCAAAATGGACGACTATGATCATTCTGGTCTCATCCGACGCTTGGATCATCTCAGATCTGAACCAAAATTCGCAGATCTCCATCAATGGCTCTGATATACTTCTCCTTAGCTTGTATCAATCAGATCTGTGATGGATGACTCAGATCTTCCTTTCCTTTGAATGGATGGTTAAAACTCCCCTTAAGCTTGATCCGACGTTCAGATGGACTCTAATTTGGTTCAAAGCTTCATATCATGATCTATGGACTTGATTAACTATACCTTGGGCTCGGATTGATCAGAAGTTGACAAATGGCTCAGATCTCACTGTTTCTTGATTGGACAACCATAGTTATCCCCCTCTTGATCCCCTTGATCGAAGCCAAGTCTGATCCAATATGATTTAGGTCCATGGTCATTTGATGCCTACAAAATTATATTCAAATTTTAGTGCCAAAACTTCTTAAATATAGAAAGAATTGCATCTTAAGCCAAAAATAGAGATAACTCATGAAACCTAGTGTAAATGCAAGATTAAGCATATAAAAGGGATCAAAACATGAATTTGAGAGCCTAAAGTGATCAACAAAATGGTAATCATCAACTCCCCCACACTTGCTCTTGGTCTTCTCGCACAAGCTAACTAATCATGTACCCCTAGATTAGTCTCAATCATAGTTAGAAGCAATTGAAAGGAAATTACCTAGGGTTGTCAATTCTCAAAAATCTAAACTCAATGGACTAGAAACTTGTCCTTAGTCAATAACTTTGTATACTTCATCCTTCATGACTCATTGAGATGAACTAAACACACAAACCTCTCAAGGAAAATTTTAAAGTGGCTCTCTTCCTAAGTTCTAAGTTTTGATGAAAGTGAAGCTCACTCAAACACAATCATGGTTCTTGCACTACCATAAGATTGCTTATACTCTACTCTCTACCATTATTCTTGACTTGGATCCACACCTAAAAAAGCTTATTCAAACATGTTAGGAAATATGGAATGATAAGGAAATATGGAAAAGTAGTAAATGAAAAAGTAAAGATGTGGAAGACTTGGATACTCAAAAATGTATCTAAATGAACCCTGCCCCTTTGATGGTCCTCTAAATGAAATCAGAGCTAAGGTGAGTAGGAATCAGCTAATTTGGATGAGAAACATTATCGAATTCAGTGTTCTGTTCTGTGCGAACTCTGCTGATCGATCAAGAGACCGATCAGTCAGTACTCTGATCGTTCTGGACTTCCATGGATCGGACTGAGCTTCTTCTGATCGGTCAGAGTGACCGATCAGACCCCTCCCTGATCGGATTGGTGACCGATCAGGGTTTGATCAGTAGCTGAAATTGAGCTGAATCCTTAACTGCCTTTTACCTGAATCACTTCTTTTCAATCGATACTACATCTCAAACTCGTCTAGCTCATTGTTAGCAACTTCCACTTCAGAAATCTAACCCATCTCCTGATACTTCATGTTTATTTTTCTTTTATTTCTTTTTCTTTTCTATTTTCTATTTTTCAGCTGCTTTTTTTTTCTGCAGCCAATGTTTCTATTTTTTTCTTCTTTTTTTTTCTGATGTTGATCCGAAGATCACACTAATATCTGGACAATGAATTCAGATTGAATCTAACTTGTCTCTGGGTCGAACTTGCTTCAAGGTTGAGTTTGTAACAATGTTGCAGCTTGAATCTTTATAGCAGCCCCAAGTTCTTATGGCATTACCCCTCATGTTTGAGTTCTTTTCTTACTGATCCCATCTCAACTTGAATTAGTTGGCTATGATAGCAAATCTTCAAACTGCAAATGTACCCTTGAACCATCAAATAATGATGATAGAATTATATGCTCTACTTGGGGTTTTTGCTATTAACTCTTACAACCCAACTTGGCACACAACTCCTTCAATTAGCACACTTCTCATCTACCGTAAATATTTTTTTCCTTCTTTCCTTTTGAATTGCATCCTTGATACTCTCCTCATCCCTTAAGAATCATCAAAATAGACTTCCAAATATAATTCAACAAAAAGAAATTTCCAAAATGTATCACTCTTTACCAAAGCATTTCCAAAACACTAGCCACCTCCCCCACACTTAGTTCTTTGACCGTCTCGGGCAAAATAACATCAAGAAACATCAAAAGCAACCAACTCCAAGGAAAATATGGTTATGAACAGAAAAATAGGGAAAGGAAAAAGAATAAAGTATGTAACAACAAGGAATATTGCAAGAATTTGATATGAAAAAGAATACAAAGTGATTCATCTCTATAAATGTGGTCCAATCATAGAAATATAGTTTTGAAAGAACCTAAGCAAGTACTAGAGTACAATCACATGTGTGTATAACAAAAATTAGGTCAAATCCTCACTAGGTAAAATGAATTCATCTCAAGTCATCAATCTAGAGTCCATAACTAAGTAGTACTCAAGCATCCAAGAATTTACATCTATTGGCTCAAATCCTAAGTTTTAACAACCAAATTTAATTCACTTTCAAAGGACTCTAAAATGATATAGAGAAAACCTAGTGTAATGCCCGCCTTTTTCCCCCACCGTACGGTGTGGCGAAAGGCGGCATTACGCTAACATACATAGGCATGTGAACATCTTAATGCAGCGGAATAATTTTTTTTCTTTAAACTTACTACATGAATCATACATCTATGCCTACATTATCATTCATGAACATGGTGACATAGTAACTTCGTATATTACTGGCATACATAGCTTCATGATATAACTATTCCATAACTTATTCATAAGCACCATAAGTAGCAAGTAACTTCTTAGACATAACTATCATAAGTATAGCATAGAACCAAAGGTGGCATTTCAAACACAAGACATGCGATAAGTGTAAATAGAAAATCCTTTGCCATGTCACTGCCACACACATGCCATTGCCTCCTCCTGCTGCTCCACTTAATAACCTCTTGCTTGATCTGCGGTATGAGAAAAATAAGACTATAAGCACATAGGCTTAGTAAGACCCTTTCCTACTCACTAAAACCATGCGTCACTTAAACATAAACATATAAAACATTTGACATAACACAATTCTGAACATAAAACATAAGCATAGTCTTGGCGTAAATCATAAGCATATGAACAACTAACATAGCATGATTCTTAACATAAACATAAACCTAAAACATACTTAGCATGACATAATTCTTAACATACATGAGCATGAAACATACTTATCATGGCATATTTCTTAATATGGGCATAAGCACAGTCTTAACATAAGCATAAGCATAAAATATACTTATCATGGCATAATGCATAACATGAATAAATGCATGAGTCAAATGCATATACATAAGGATGCTTAATTTAAAATCATACTTTCTTTTTTTTTTAAATACTTAAATATAATCATAACATCATTGGGGTCCCCGGCTTGTACCACATACATGTTGGGACCGGGTGCATGTTGACATGGATACAGGTTCGTAATTTTTTTTAAATTTAATTACGTGCAGCGAAAGATTTAGCATAAATAATTTCATAAATTATTTTAACCACGTATCTAGCATGCAACCTTATAATGTGGTGACATGATCATACATTTCAAATTTTGCAGAAAGTAAAATAATTTACTTAATACCTCGCGTAACTCGTAGAAAGGGACGAGATCCAACCGTAGCGTCCCTTGGAAGCTCCGCCTCTATTCGTGTCCACGCCGAGTTCTCTTCGGGATGACTTCGCAAAGCCACGAGTTTCGTGCCGACAAGAACTACTAGATTCTCCAAAGGCACGACTAGAATATCAAGAGATAGAGATGGAAAACTAACCACCAAATGAAAAACGGAATCAAGATTCCGGGAGAAAGGAAGGAGTCGCGACCCGCTTCTTCTTCTTCTTCGGCACCTTCTTGGTGGAGGTGGCTCACGGCAATGGAGGTGAGGGCAGCCGGCCCTAGAAGAGGAAGATGGTAGCCGGCCCTAGAAAAGGGAGAGGGAGAGAAGGAGAGGAAGAGAGGCTAGGCAAGAATCCTTGATCTCTTGAATTGATTTCCAAGCCTTGCCTTGGCACCTTTATATAGTAGCCTCTTAATCGCCAAGTCTCCTCTTAACGGAATAAATTTTTCATAAGAAATTTATCTTATAAATTTTTCTATGAATTATTCCGTTATGCCAAGTTTTTATTATAACTTAATTTATAATAAAAACAACCATGTCTCCCCTTTTATTATGGAATAAAATTTACAAGAAATTTATGATATAAATTTTTCTTATCATGGAAAAATCAATTCATAATTGATTTTATAAAAATAAAATAAACCAATCCAGGGTTCATTTTAATTTCCATAAAAAAGAATAAATTTTTATAAATGTCTTTATATAAATTTCTTTATATAAATTTCATTATATAAATTTCTTCATCCATAATTTATAAAACAAATCGCGCTTGATTTATTTTATAATTTAAACCAAATAATTTGGGTTCCCTTCTTATTATGGCTGGCCAAATCAAAGAGGGTGGGGACCCTCTTTGGCTGGCCAAATCCAAGTCGTCTCCTTACGAATTAAACTCATTTAATTCGTCCAATAAGCCTTCAAAAGACTTAGCCATTTTTAAGCTTCCGTTGAGTCTCGGATAAATTTAGATTTGACTTATCTCTCTTGATCGGAAAATCCAATTTTCAACTCATTTTAAATCCCTCGGATTACTCGTAGTGCATGTGACTAAATAGACTTTCGATTTATGTTGGCCGTCTATAATCAACCAATTATAGAACGATCATGAGTGGCACCTAGTAGTACATCATGACCCCCAATTAATCGAAAGATCAACGGTTGTCCTCAGAAATAATTCTAAAACCCTTCAGCAGCTTTAATGAGTCGTGCCTCATTCCCTTCACCATCTATACCCACTTGGTTTAGGACACGGTCTATGTGTGTCAGTCCCCACTAGGCTGACTACGTCACACCTAGCCCAAGTAATATCTTTCTCGTCCAACGGATTCTAATTACTCTCATGTTTATGAGATATTCATACTCAGATCATGTGCAGAAGGCCCTTGGCACGAAGCTGAAGTTCAGTACAGCCTTTCACCCCCAGACTGACGGGCAGACTGAACGAGTAAACCAGATACTAGAGGATATGTTACGAGCTTGCACCTTGGACTTCAAGGGAAGCTGGTGTCGATACCTGAGCTTGGCAGAGTTTGCTTATAACAACAGTTATCAGGCTACTATTGGGATGGCACCGTACGAAGCACTGTACGGAAGAAAATGCAGATCTCCTTTATGCTGGCATGAGAGTGGTGAAAAGAGGGAGATGGGACTCCAGACCGATATTATTGATGAGACCACTCAGGCTATAAAGAATATCCGCCAGAGGATAGAGACTGCTCAGAGTCGGCAGAAGAGCTACGCTGATAAACGACGTCGACCACTCGAGTTCGAGGTTGGGGATTCGGTATTCCTGAAGGTAGCCCCTATGAAAGGGGTGATGAGATTCGGAAAGAAGGGGAAACTGAGTCCGCGACACGTGGGACCCTATCAGATTTTGAGACGAGTAGGCAAGGTGGCCTACGAGCTGGAGCTACCGCCAGAAATGGCGGCTATCCACAACGTCTTCCATGTGTCGATGCTCAAGAAGTGTACCCCTGATGCGAGTCAAATGATGGAACCCCCACCAGTGCAAGAACAGGAGAGCCTTAGTTCCGAACGCCGCCCGATCCAGATCCTCGATCGGGAAGTCAAAAGGCTAAGGAACAAGGGAATACCCTTAGTGAAGGTTCTGTGGCGGAACAAGCAGTTCGAAGAAGCCACCTGGGAACAGGAAGATACGATGCGATCAAAGTACCCGGAACTGTTTTAAAGTTCGGGACGAACTTTTTATAAGGTGCGTAGGATTGTAACACCCCAATTTTTACAATTTGAGTACCTGGGAATTGTTTAAAGTTCGGGACGAACTTTTTATAAGATGTGTAGGATTGTAACGCCCCAAAATTTTCCCATATAGAATGTTATGAAATATCATGAAATTCATGATATATTATGGAATCATGAATATGAAATATTATGGAATTCATGAAATATTATCATGAAATATTATGGAATCATGAATATGAAATATTATGGAATTCATGAAATATTATCATGAAATATTATGGATTCATGAATATGAAATATTAAAAATATTATGAAATAATATTTATGGGATATTATGAAATATTATGAATCCATGAAATATTATTAATAGTATGAAATTTCATGATGGGCTTGGTTTAATGGGCTTTGATATGGATTAGTGCAAAATGTGATAAAAAGGAGGAAGCAAGGATTGAACCTTGAACCTCCTAGTTGCACTCACCATGTCATAACCAATGAACCAAACAATATTCTTGTAGAGAGAATAAGAAACATTCTCGTTAAATCGAGGGAAGCGAAGAGACATGCCTCTTCATGAGAAGAGTATAAATAAGAGAGGGGGAAAGGAAGTTATACTTTTTCCTTCTTCTTCCCCACTTCCATTTTCGAAAAATCAAGAAGACTCTTCTCCCTTTCCATTTTCGAAAACACCACCCTAGGGTTCTAACCCTAGGGAATTTGAAAGGAAGAGGACCCCTTTGAAGGTTATTACCCCCTACTAAGTCCAAGGAGCCCTAGAGAAGATTTGAAAAGGTTTTCACTTGCCCTCCAAGTCTAGGGTACCCTACGTTTAAAGAGAAGGTGAAATTCCAGCGCAAGGATGTAAGTGTCCTCTCGCCTGCAGCATAATTGCTAATGAATGTTTGTTTGTTTATTTCTTTTGAAAAATCACAAGGATCTTCCTTGTGGAAGTTTCGGCCACCCTATGATTGGGGGTCCAAGAGAAGGTTTTTGATCAAACTTTGATGCATGCTAGTACCCCTAGGAACTTTATACTCATATGTGATGTTTTCAAATTTTTGGAAGGACAAAAATTAGGGTTTGGTACCCTACAAGGTTTCGGCCAAGAGGAGGAAGGCTAGGGTTTTTGGGTTGCTTGCTATCCTATTATGTTCCCATGATTAGTAGTGTAGATAAAATGTTTGTGTGAATGTTTGTGTGAAGGTTGGATGTCAAAAACCTAGCCTAGCCATCTTACATCATTCGGCCACCCCTTGTAAGTTAGGGTTAGTGGAAGCTAACCCCACTTTGAAGTATAAACCATGTTTCAATTGTTAACATGAAGTGCACTTGAGGTGTTTGTAGAAATGCTTGAATGAATGCTTGATTGAAAAAGAAAAGGAATTTCCCTTACTTGTGACTTTCGGCCAACCCTAGTCCTAGGGTTGGGAAGCACTTAATGAAATCATGAAGCATACTACTACTTATATGATGTGTGTATAAATTATGTGACCTATCTTATTAGGTATAAAAGCATGCCTTATAGCCCATGGGGCACTCTTATGACATGAACATGATGTGTTTGATAATATGCTTAAAAAGGGATACTCTATTGAAACTGGGATCAAGAGCACCCAAATGTGTGGTGTGTCCCTAGGGGATCAAGAGCACCCTTGATGAGTGGTGTGTCCCTTTAAGATGTGATTAGGAGTACCTTTAGGCATATACATATATGAGTAATTGCATGATAAATTACTTTACTTTGAAAGTTGTGTACCCGACTCGGAAGGGGGTCGTTAAACAAATCCAATGTGCATGTTAACTGAAGGTCATGGCATTGGTAGGACGGAAGGGTCCTGCCCTAATTAGATTGGTGGTTCGCTACCCCAATTTATTAGGGAATGGCTTGATGTGGTACTACAACTGGGCCCTGGATGATATTGTATTTTTAAGTACTTACCTTTATGGAACCTTTTGAAAAGCATTTTCTCATTATGTGATAATCTTGTTCTGTAAAGTACTTAGAGATATTTGATGTGATGTTTATGATGCTTTGATGAGATGCTTATGATGCTTATAATCTTGTTCTACCTTGATTACTGAGTAGCATGATATGATGTATCGAGATGGTTTTGCGAGTAGCATGATATGATGTATCGATATGGTTTTGCGAGTAGGCCCGGATTCTTACTAAGCATGTTTTGCTTACTAGTTCATGTTGTTTTTCTTATGCTGCAGATAGCGGTAAGAAATACTTGAACTAAAGGAAGAGGCAGAGGGAAAGCTAGAGGATGTGTGTGGTGATGGCTCGGGAAAGGACGAAAGATTCTTATCTACCTTATTTTTGTCTAGAATCTAAACTGCTTCCAATAAAAGATTGAAATTGTATTCTATACTCTGAATGTGTGATGATTATGACTACTCTACTGTTGATTAAGTTAGAGATATGGAACCTATGTCATGTTAGATAACACTATCATTAATGTCTAATTCTTGTAGTATGCATGCTAAGTAAAATGCTAGATATTTACTATTTCCTGTTGCTTATGAACGCTTCTCTTGCATGTGTCTAAGACTAGATAACTCTTGCTATATTCCTATACTCTATCTTGTTCAAACCATGGTTAGATCAGTAAATTATGAAGTTAAATGATCTCTCTCTATTATGTTGTAATTGCATGGATGATATGAAAGAAAAACCTTGCTTGGTAAATTAGTCTTTAATAAGCCTGCTTACTACACTTCTTGTATTATAATTGTTTTCTACTGGTTATACATGCTTAACATGATAAATGATATGAATGTATGGACCCGTAACCCCGCCTTAAGGGTAGATATAAGGTCGGGCGTTACAAGTTGGTATCAGAGCAGATTTCCCCTCCACCACACACACATCAAGCTTCCTCCTACCGCTTCCAAGTAAGAAATCCTAAACTCGCTTTACTTTATTTCATGTACAGTACTACTATATGAGATGATTAATACTTGCATAACAAGTAAAGGTAGAATTATAACTTATGTAGTCAATTTTCACCTGTATGATAGTCAATGACTAGAAATCATAAAATATGTGAACATATATGCATTTATTCATAATCTAGAATTTGGGGTAAGAGAGTGGTTACATATAGTAATCACCAGGGTAAACTACACCGATTAGGTGTGTGTTTTCCTCTGTATATATTTGCGAATTGAGAAAGGAATGGTTTTGTACTAACCATGTCATTTTTTCCAATTCCAGATGTTGCAGGAGGACTACCCTGAGAGATACCGCGAGCTGCTGGAGCAGATAGAGGCAGTTAGGTATTGGCCGACTAGGGGAATTCAAGACACCATAGGATTCTTGGATCGGCTCTTCTGGAAACTGGAGTGGGAAGGGTTTCCAGCCACGGATGATCATAGGATTGGAGCTTTACTCCGTTCCTTGCCCAACCGGGCCAGAGAGGTGGCGCATCAGATCTGGGGACAGCACAGATGCTGTATTCCCTATGCGGAGTTGTGCAGACAGCTCCTCCGCCATGAGTTCCCAGCAGATCTGGGAGACTCAGAGGAGGACCCCGAGTCGTCCGAGGAGGACTCCGAGCCGTCTGAGGAGGACCCTGAGCCAGTTGAGGAGGATCCTGAGCCCTTTGAGGAGGATCCCGAGCCGGTCGAGGAGGATCCTGAGCCCTTTGAGGAGGATCCCGAGCCGGTCGAGGATGATCCTGAGCCCTTCGAGGAGGATCCTGAGCCCTTCGAGGAGGATCCCGAGCCCTTCGAGGAGGATCCCGAGCCCTTCAAGGAGGACCCCGAGCCCTTCTGGGAGGACCCCGAACTCTTTGAGGAGAATCCAGAGCTGCTGGAGATGTTCGAGGAAGACCTTGAAGCGGACGAGGAGATTCTCGAGATTGAAGATGAGGACCCGATGGGGACAGTTGAGGATCTTGAGGCGGGCCAGAGGGTGATGAGCGAGGAGATAGTAGGTGTCGCTATGTTATTCTTTATGTTGGGCATCACGGCAGCCCATCTCGCTCACTGAGTGGACTAGTTTGTATGTAGACTTATAAGAATGAATAAAAATAAATTTCGGTTGATATAATAAATAAAATATCAATTATCCAATATTGATCATGCGACACGGAAGGACGGGTCGATGCGTATGTGTATCGACTATCGGGCATTAAACAATGTGACCATAAAGAACAGGTACCCTCTACCCAGGATAGATGACCTGTTCGATCAATTAAAGGGAGCTACGGTTTTCTCTAAGATCGATCTGAGGTCTGGTTATCACCAAGTCCGGGTGAAAAATGAGGATATACCCAAAACTGCTTTCCGGACGAGATACGGACATTATGAGTTCGTAGTGATGCCGTTTGGAGTTACTAATGCTCCGGCAATATTCATGGACCTTATGAATCGGATTTTCTCGGTATTTCTCGACAGATTTGTGATCGTCTTCATCGACGACATCCTTATTTATTCGAGGACATCCGAAGAGCATGCGGAGCACCTGAGTATAGTATTACAGATTCTTTAGAAAGAACAATTGTATGCTAAATTTTCGAAATGTGAGTTCTGGCTGAACCAAGTATCATTCTTGGGACATGTTTTCTCCAAGGACGGAGTGATGGTCGACCCAATCAAAATTGAGGCCGTAAGTAACTGGTCCAGACCCAAGAATGCCAGCGAGGTCAGAAGTTTTCTGGGGCTAGCCGGATACTACCGAAAATTCGTAGAGAACTTCTCTCGGATTGCAGCCCCTATGACAGCTCTTACAAAGAAGGATAAGAAATATTTATGGACCGAGGAATGTGAGAAGAGCTTTACTGAACTGAAAAGGAGGCTGACTAGCGCTCCAATATTGACTCTTCCCGAGAGCGATATGGGTTTCGATATGTACAGCGATGCATCCAAACTTGGACTCGGAGCTGTGCTTATGCAAAATGGGAAGGTGATTGCCTATGCCTCTAGACAATTAAAGGAACATGAAAAGAATTATCCTACCCATGATTTGGAATTAGCAGCGGTGGTCTTTGCGCTGAAAACATGGGGGCATTATTTATATGGCACTCAGTGCAAGGTCTTTACTGATCACCAGAGTCTGCGGTATTTCTTCACCCAGAAAGACCTGAATATGCGACAACGCCGATGGCTCGAGTTGGTCAAGGACTACGACTGTGAGATCTTGTACCATCCGGGAAAAGCCAACAAGGTAGCGGATGCTCTCAATAGAAAATCTTGTGCTGCATTGTTGTCTTTATCAGCTTTGTCACGACCCTTAGGGGAAGAGATTATGGATTTCGGAATCGAGATTATATCGGAATGACTTTCTACCCTACAGATTGCGCCGACATTATTTGATGGTATTCTGGAGAAGCAGAATCTTGATCCGAGTCTTCGGAGAATCAGGCAGGAGATTCTTGAAGGCAAGGACGAGGGATTCTGGATTTCCGATAGCGGAGTCTTATATCTCCGGGATCGATTATGCGTTCCCGACGACTCCGACTTACGGACGAGGATACTCGAGGAAGCTCACGACACACCTTATGCGATGCATCCTGGGTCTACCAAGATGTATCAAGATCTGAAGGGCAAATTTTGGTGGTCCGTCATGAAGAAAGATGTAGCCCATTATATCAACATGTGTTTGACCTGCCAGAGGGTCAAAGAAGAACACCAGAGACCTGGGGGAGTTCTGCAGCCTCTACCTATTCCCGAGTGGAAATAGGAGGACATATCTATGGATTTCATATCAGGGCTACCTCGGACTACGAATGGATATGAAAGTATATGGGTTATTTTGGACCGACTGACCAAGTCCGCGCATTTTCTGGCTATCAGGATGACTTATTCAGTTGAGCAGCTGGCTCAACTGTACGTCAAGGAGATTGTCCGACTACACGGGATTCCCAAGACCATCGTCTCTGACCGAGATGGTCGATTTACTTCTGATTTTTGGGGACACGTGCAGAAGGCCCTTGGCACGAAGCTGAAGTTCAATACAGCCTTTCACCCCGAGACTGACGGGCAGACTGAACGAGTAAACCAGATACTAGAGGATATGTTACGAGCTTGCACCTTGGACTTCAAGGGAAGCTGGTGTCGATACCTGAGCCTGGCAGAGTTTGCTTATAACAACAGTTATCAGGCTACTATTGGGATGGCACCGTATGAAGCACTGTACGGAAGAAAATGCAGATCTCCTTTATGCTGGCATGAGAGTGGTGAAAAGAGGGAGATGGGACTCCAGACCGATATTATTGATGAGACCACTCAGGCTATAAAGAATATCCGCCAGAGGATAGAGACTGCTTAGAGTCGGCAGAAGAGCTACGCTGATAAACGACGTCGACCACTCTAGTTCGAGGTTGGGGATTCGGTATTCCTGAAGGTAGCCCCTATGAAAGGGGTGATGAGATTCGGAAAGAAGGGGAAACTGAGTCCGCGACACGTGGGACCCTATCAGATTTTGAGACGAGTAGGCAAGGTGGCCTACGAGCTGGAGCTACCGCCAGAAATGGCGGCTATCCACAACGTCTTCCATGTGTCGATGCTCAAGAAGTGTACCCCTGATGCGAGTCAAATGATGGAACCCCCACCAGTGCAAGAACAGGAGAGCCTTAGTTCCGAACGCCGCCCGATCCAGATCCTCGATCGGGAAGTCAAAAGGCTAAGGAACAAGGGAATACCCTTAGTGAAGGTTTTGTGGCGGAACAAGCAGTTCGAAGAAGCCACCTGGGAACAGGAAGATACGATGCGATCAAAGTACCCGGAATTGTTTTAAAGTTCGGGACGAACTTTTTATAAGGTGCGTAGGATTGTAACACCCCAATTTTTACAATTTGAGTACCTGGAAATTGTTTAAAGTTCGGGACGAACTTTTTATAAGATGTGTAGGATTTTAACGCCCCAAAATTTTCCCATATGGAATGTTATGAAATATCATGAAATTCATGATATATTATGGAATCATGAATATGAAATATTATGGAATTCATGAAATATTATCATGAAATATTATGGAATCATGAATATGAAATATTATGGAATTCATGAAATATTATCATGAAATATTATGGATTCATGAATATGAAATATTAAAAATATTATGAAATAATATTTATGGGATATTATGAAATATTATGAATCCATGAAATATTATTAATAGTATGAAATTTCATGATGGGCTTGGTTTAATGGGCTTTGATATGGATTAGTGCAAAATGTGATAAAAAGGAGGAAGCAAGGATTGAACCTTGAACCTCCTAGTTGCACTCACCATGTCATAACCAATGAACCAAGCAATATTCTTGTAGAGAGAATAAGAAACATTCTTGTTAAATCGAGGGAAGCGAAGAGACATGCCTCTTCATGAGAAGAGTATAAATAAGAGAGGGGGAAAGGAAGTTATACTTTTTCCTTCTTCTTCCCCTCTTCCATTTTCGAAAAATCAAGAAGACTCTTCTCCCTTTCCATTTTCGAAAACACCACCCTAGGGTTCTAACCCTAGGGAATTTGAAAGGAAGAGGACCCCTTTGAAGGTTCTTACCCCCTACTAAGTCCAAGGAGCCCTAGAGAAGATTTGAAAAGGATTTTCACTTGCCCTCCAAGTCTAGGGTACCCTACGTTTAAAGAGAAGGTGAAATTCCAGCGCAAGGATGTAAGTGTCCTCTCGCCTGCAGCATAATTGCAAATGAATGTTTGTTTGTTTATTTCTTTTGAAAAATCACAAGGATCTTCCTTGTGAAAGTTTCGGCCACCCTATGATTGGGGGTCCAAGAGAAGGTTTTTGATCAAACTTTGATACATGCTAGTACCCCTAGGAACTTTATACTCATATGTGATGTTTCCAAATTTTTGAAAGGACAAAAATTAGGGTTTGGTACCCTACAAGGTTTCGGCCAAGAGGAGGAAGGCTAGGGTTTTTGGGTTGCTTGCTATCCTATTATGTTCCCATGATTAGTAGTGTAGATAAAATGTTTGTGTGAATGTTTGTGTGAAGGTTGGATGTCAAAACCTAGCCTAGCCATCTTACATCATTCGGCCACCCCTTGTAAGTTAGGGTTAGTGGAGCTAACCCCACTTTGAAGTATAAACCATGTTTCAATTGTTAACATGAAGTGCACTTGAGGTGTTTGTAGAAATGCTTGAATGAATGCTTGATTGAAAAAAAAGGAATTTCCCTTACATTGACTTTCGGCCAACCCTAGTCCTAGGGTTGGGAAGCACTTAATGAAATCATGAAGCATGCTACTACTTATATGATGTGTGTATAAATTATGTGACCTATCTTGTTAGGTATAAAAGCATGCCTTATAGCCCATGGGGCACTCTTATGACATGAACATGATGTGTTTGATAATATGCTTAAAAAGGGATACTCTATTGAAACTGGGATCAAGAGCACCCAAATGTGTGGTGTGTCCCTAGGGGATCAAGAGCACCCTAGATGAGTGGTGTGTCCCTTTAAGATGTGATTAGGAGTACCTTTAGGCATATACATATATGAGTAATTGCATGATAAATTACTTTACTTTGAAAGTTGTGTACCCGACTCGGAAGGGGGTCGTTAAACAAATCCAATGTGCATGTTAACTGAAGGTCATGGCATTGGTAGGACGGAAGGGTCCTGCCCTAATTAGATTGGTGGCTCGCTACCCCAATTTATTAGGGAACGCGCTTGATGTGGTACTACAACTGGGCCCTGGATGATATTGTATTTTTAAGTACTTACCTTTATGGAACCTTTTGAAAAGCATTTTCTCATTATGTGATAATCTTGTTCTATAAAGTACTTAGAGATATTTGATGTGATGTTTATGATGCTTTGATGAGATGCTTATGATGCTTATAATCTTGTTCTACCTTGATTACTGAGTAGCATGATATGATGTATCGAGATGGTTTTGCGAGTAGCATGATATGATGTATCGATATGGTTTTGCGAGTAGGCCCGGATTCTTACTAAGCATGCTTTGCTTACTAGTTCATGTTGTTTTTCTTATGCTGCAGATAGCGGTAAGAAATACTTGAACTAAAGGAAGAGGCAGAGGGAAAGCTAGAGGATGTGTGTGGTGATGGCTCGGGAAAGGACGAAAGATTCTTATCTACCTTATTTTTGTCTAGAATCTAAACTGCTTCCAATAAAAGATTGAAATTGTATTCTATACTCTGAATGTGTGATGATTATGACTACTCTACTGTTGATTAAGTTAGAGATATGGAACCTATGTCATGTTAGATAACACTATCATTAATGTCTAATTCTTGTAGTATGCATGCTAAGTAAAATGCTAGATATTTACTATTTCCTGTTGCTTATGAACGCTTCTCTTGCATGTGTCTAAGACTAGATAACTCTTGCTATATTCCTATGCTCTATCTTGTTCAAACCATGGTTAGATCAGTAAATTATGAAGTTAAATGATCTCTCTCTATTATGTTGTAATTGCATGGATGATATGAAAGAAAAACCTTGCTTGGTAAATTAGTATTTAATAAGCCTGCTTACTACACTTCTTGTATTATAATTGTTTTCTACTGGTTATACATGCTTAACATGATAAATGATATGAATGTATGAACCCGTAACCCCGCCTTAAGGGTAGATATAAGGTCGGGCGTTACAACTAGTTCCCTTAACTAGCAATCATGTTTATCTCCGGACATCCTAATGTCACCAGCCAGTGAGAATCAGCTGATTAGAGAATAACCCATGCTAGTCTCAACAGAATTGATAGTGTCCGTATTTATCAATTCATCGACTAGGGACAATTTCAATACTTCACAGTTACACATGTAGAGATAATCACTAGTTGTGAATTCATCACAAATTCTCTCATGCTGTGAATTGTATTGCGGACATTCAGTGAATGAGTTTAAGATCTCAATCAAATACAAACATGTAACTCAAATAGTGAATATTCATTTATTAAAGTAAATGATTACAATCATAAGGCGATTGCCTTAGGACACTTCTCTCATATTACTAACAAACTCCCACTTGGCCTAATGCCAATCGCTACGGTATCCAATACCACAGGCTCTAACATGACCCTCAAACTTGCTTTGAGGCAAGCCTTAGTTAAAGGATCCGCTAAATTCCTTTCAGTGGGAATTTTCTCAATTTGTATATCATTCCTACTTATAATCTCTCTGATCAGATGATAGCGGCGAAGCACGTGTTTGGATCACTGATGAGACCTTGGTTCCTTTGCTTGTGCAATAGCTCCATTGTTGTGCAGTAAACCGGTATTGCTTCATCAATGGTTGGAACCACACCAAGTTCGAGACAAACTTCTTGATCCAGACTGCTTCTTTTGCTGCTTCCGAAGCCGAATATATTCCGCTTCCTGGTAGAATCCGCTACGTGTCTTTCTTGGAACTCTTCCAACTTATTGCGCCTCCATTCAAAGTAAATACGTATCCAGACTGAGATTTGGAGTCATCCTTATCTGTCTGGAAACTGGCATCTGTATACCCACGTATTACCATATCTCCTTCTCCATATATTAGGAACACATCCTTAGTTCTTCTTAAGTACTTAAGGATTGTCTTGACAGCCGCCCAATGATCCATTCCTGGATCGATTGGTATCTGCTTGTGACGCTCAGAGCATACGATACATCGGGCCTAGTACATAACATAGCATACATGATAGATCCTATCGCGGATGCATAAGGAATCTTATTCATGCAAATCCTCTCGTCTTCTGTGCGCGGACACATAGACTTTGAAAGGTTGATCCCATGCCTGATGGGAAGGTAACCTTTCTTGGATTCCGACATGCTAAACCTTTTTAGCACTCGGTCTATATATGTAGACTGCGAAAGACCAAGCAACCGTTTTGATCTATCTCTATAGATTCTAATCCCAAGGATATAGGTTGCTTCTCCCAGGTCTTTCATGGAGAAAGTTTTGGACAACCAAATTTTAACTGACTGTAAGACTGATATATCATTTCCTATAAGTAATATGTCATCGACATATAACACTAGGAATACGACTGCACTCCCACTAACCTTCTTGTACACACAAGGTTCGTCAGGATTTTGTGAGAAATCAAACTCTTTGATTGTCTCATCAAAACGGATGTTCCAGCTCCTGGATGCTTGCTTCAGTCCATATATGGATCGTCGAAGCTTGCATACTTTGGTTTTATCAACCGATGTGAAACCTTCAGGTTGTATCATGTATACATCCTCAAGCAGGTTTCCATTAAGGAAAGCTGTTTTCACATCCATTTGCCATATCTCATAATCATAATGAGCTGCTATGGCTAGGAGCATCCGAATGGATTTAAGCATAGCTACTGGCGAATAGGTTTCGTCATAATCAATTCTTGTTTCTGACGATATCCTTTTGCCACTAATCTAGCCTTAAAGGTAACAACATTACCTTCCATGTCGGTTTTCTTCTTGAAAACCCACTTGCACCCTATGGGCTTAATCCCTTCAGGTGGGTTAACCAAGTCCCATACTTGATTTTCGTACATGGAATCCATTTCCGACTTCATGGCTTCAAGCCATTTGTCCCTTTCTGAACTTTTCAGAACATCTTCATAACTGATAGGTTCGTCATCGCTATGAGTAACACGTCGTTCGATTCACTTATGAGAAATCCGTATCTCTCTGGAATATTGCGTGTCCTATCAGACCTACGAAGAGGTGTGTTGTTTTAGGTTCAACTGATAGCTCATCATTATGAGTTTGGTTGTGGGTCTAGACTAGGTGTCTCTGTAATGTCTATTGGAGTTTCTTGAACTTCATCAAGTTCAATGCCACTCCCACTATTTTCTTGTAAAAGAAATTCTTTTCCAGAAATACAGCATGCCTTGAAACAAACACCTTTTGTTCCAAGGGATGATAGAATTGGTAACCCTTCGTTTCCTTAGGGTATCCAATAAATAGACATTTATCAGACTTAGCATCCAATTTGTCTGATACAGTCCGCTTCACATAAGCAGGACAACCCCATATCTTAAGGTGAGTTAAGTGAGGTTTCTTACTATTCCACGTCTCATATGGAGTAGTAGAGACTACCTTGGTCG
>JAGFNQ010007834.1:170130-261437 GCA_024364735.1 Boesenbergia rotunda | reverse complement strand
TTCATTTCTTTTTCATTGCATTCATTTCATTCAAACCAAACCCATTTCTTATTTGAAACCAAAAACATTAACGACACATAAACAAGCTCGAATCACACAACTTGAACTAGCCCTTGGAAAAATACGACCTGTGGCCCCTTTACTACGCTTTTCTTCTTTGATTGCAAAAAGGGTTTCCAGCAATTTATAAAATTCTAAATTTGAGACCCACATTCGTGACAGTAATTTTGGGTCCATCAAATTTTTGGCGCCGTTGCCGGGGAAACATACTAGTTGAGTTGTTTGATTTTTGCTTGTGTGATTTCATTTCATATTTTTCTTGATCCATTTTTCTTGCACTTACTGCTATATCTTCTGATTTGATTTTATTTGATTCATTTTTCTCTATACTTGTACTGCGATTTGTTCTTGTTTTTATGACCAGGTCTACAGGTGGTAATCTTGAGGATTTTGACCCTGAGATTGAGAGGACTTTCAGAGCTAGGAGGAGCCAGCTCAGTGTTTCAGAGGCTTTTGGCATTATTCCTACTCAGTCTATTTCCACTATTCAGTTGATCAGATGGCAGACCACCAGAAGACCATGAAAGAACTAGCAGCACCAGATGCTTCTTTTCAGTACTCCAGCATTGCCTATCCAGAGCTGGGTGGAGATTTTGAGCTCAGATCTGGACTTATCCATCTTTTGCCTAAGTTTCAAGGTTTATCTGGAGAAGATCCAAATAGACACCTGCATGAATTTCATGTTGTTTGCTCCACTATGAAGCCTCAGGGTATTTCAGAGGAAGACATCAAACTGAGGGCTTTTCCATTTTCTTTGACTGGAGCAGCTAAGGACTGGTTTTATTACTTACCTACTGGGCATGTGTCTAGCTGGATTTCCATGAAGAAGGCTTTCTTAGAAAAATACTTTCCAGCCTCCAGAACAGCAATTATCAGAAAAAGTATCTGTGGCATTCAGCAGATAGTGGGAGAGACACTCTATGACTACTGGGAGAGATTCAACAAGCTTTGCTCCAGTTGCCCCCAGCATCAGATTAGTGAGCAGCTCCTCATCCAGTATTTTTATGAAGGATTATTACAGATGGATAGGATTTATGATTGATGGAGCAGCTGGAGGGGCCTTAGTCAACAAAACCCCACATCAAGCCAGGGAGCTTATTTCAAATATGGCTGAGAACTCACAATAATTTGGAAGCAGGGCATTATCTACTCGAGGGGTTAATGAAGTTCAAGGGGTTCCTAATGATCAAAAGGAGATTATTAGTGCATTGTTAGAACTCACATCAGCTGTTAAGCAAATGAGTCTTCAGATTTCAAGTAAAAATTCAACTCCTTCAGCACCTCTACAATCAAGTCAAATGGTGATGAGTGTATGTGGTATTTGTTCTAGCAAGGAACACACTTCAGATTTATGTCCCAACCTACAACAAGATGAGTCAGTAGCCGCTTTGGTTAGGGGACAATTTCAAGCTAGGAACAATCCATACTCTCCTACTTATAACCCCGGGTGGAGGGATCATCCAGATTTGAGTTATGGAAATTCTTTTTGCCAACAAGGCCCACCACAACAACAATCACAGCAACCCCAACAAATTTTCCAGCAAGTTCAGCAGCAGCCACAACAATCACAGCCACAAAATCAGCAAATTCAGCCCCTAAATCAACCTTTCCAACAACAATTTCAGCAGCCATTTCAAGGGTTTCAACAAGGTTTTCAAGGGAATCTGAGTTATCCACAGCCGTATCAACCTCCACAGCAACAAGTTCAACAACCGCAGCAAAATTTCCAGCCTTGGAACTCAAGTTTTCAGCCCCAAAACCAAGGATTTCAGCTCAACCAATTTCAGCCCTCACCTCAACAAGTTCCTTTTCAAAATCAGAATTTTCAAGGGTATAATTCTCAACAAAATTCCTCAACATTCCAACATTCTTATCAGCCTTTCCAACAGCAATATCAGCCATCATTTCAGCCCCAACAGTCCCAAATCCAACAAACACAACAAGGAAATCTTTTTGCCGCTATACAAAATCTTGAAAGACAAATTGGGCAAATAGCTAAAGACTTAAATCAAAGAAAAGCTCAAGGATCAAGTCTACTACCTTCCCAAGCTGTTCCTAACCCTAAGGGGAATGTTAGCGCAATTTATTTGAGAAGTGGGATGGTTGCATCAACTCAAAATGACCCAAGAGCTGAATTTTCAGAAAACAGGGCAGCATCTTCATTTCCAGCCCAAATCAGTGTCGAAACCAGTCCAAATTCAGTAGATACCACCCCTAGCTCGTGCCCAACTTCTTCATCTAGCAATCCTCCAATTTTGGTGGAAAATGAAACACAAATCAGTGGCGAGATATATTCTACAGCAGCTCCAAAAAATAGGGCAGCAACTCAAAAATCAGCCCCACCCATTTCGGTTCATGAGGAGGAAGTTCCTATTCCTTTTCCTTTTCCAAATGGGAGAACTCCAACCAGAAGACAAGGGGAAGAGGAGAAAGCAAAAGAGTACAATGAATTGGTAAAACTTTTTAGTAAAGTTGAAATTAATGTACCCTTGCTGACAATGATTAAACAGGTTCCGAAATATGCAAAATTTTTGAAAGATCTATGTGTTAACAAGAGGAAGCTTAAGGAAAATGAAATGGTCAGCATGGGGAAGAATGTTTCATCACTCATCCATGCCATACCTCAGAAATGTGAAGACCCTGGCATGTTCACTGTATCTTGTGAGATAGGGAGCACCATGCTACATGATGCTATGCTTGACTTAGGAGCTTCTATTAATGTCATGCCCAGGACAGTCTTCCAGATGCTTGGCATTGGACCTCTACAGCCCACTGGAGTTGTGATTCAGTTAGCAGACCGGAGTCAGACCCGCCCGGCAGGAGTTATTGAAGATGTGTTGGTTAAAGTGAAAGAGTTGATTTTCCCTGCGGACTTCTACATTCTAGACATGGAGGGAGAGTACCTTGCACGTAAATCCCCACTTATCCTTGGAAGACCTTTTCTGAAGACTGCAAGAACTAAAATTGATGTATATGCTGGCACCCTTTCGATAGAGGTGGGAGACACAGTAGTCCAGTTTAGTATTTTTGACGCCATGAAGGACCCTAAGGGAAATCGTTCTATTATGAGCATAGACACCATAGAGGAGACTGTTGAGGCACAGATCATTGATGATGATGGTTCATTTGACATAGGGGGAGGAGAGTTGATTTCAGAGGAGGATTTACCTGATTTTTCTTGCTTTGTATTTTGTGATGATATTGTTTTTGATAGCCCTAATCTTTTTAATGAGGTTGTTGCAGGTATTACTGAGGAGGCATGCATAGGAGATTATTCTACAGGTGTAGGGGATTGTACAGAGCCCCAGGGACCACCACCATTTCCAGAAAGTGTAGGGACTTGCATGATTGGAGCAAGTACCCAAGGATCACCTATTCTAGTTGATTGTTCACCAGATTTTGAGCCAGAGTTGGAGGTATTTCTTGTAGACCCAGTAGACATTTTTCATCAGGATCAGGTAAGTATTTCTTCTTTTCCTTTAGAAAATTTCAGGGAGATGTCTAGATTTACATGTGAAAAATGTCCTGATCAATCATTTGTGGAAAATAATTTTGAAAATTCTTTTGAGGCACCTAGACTTGATTTTATGCATTGTTATGATATTCTTGAGACAGATTATGCTAGAATTAATTGTGAAAAATTTTTAGATGAGCCTGAAATTGAAGTTGTTTATTGTGAAGAGTCTCTTGTTATTTCTTATGCTGAAATTGAATGTGACAAACTTCTGGAGATACCTGAGAATTGATTTTTCTTGATATACCTCATGTAGAATATGCTTGTGAAAAATTTACTGAGGTACCAAAAATTGATTTTATTGGATGCGATGCATTTTTAGATACATTTTATGTAGAGATTGATGATATTGTATTTTTATCTTATCCTGCACGCTTGAGAAAGGTTTTACATGTTTTTGCAGGGTCTCAGAGATTTCTTGAGTGGGTTCTACATCTAGACAGTCTTCAACCACCTGGAAGATTTTCCAAAAAGAATAAAGGGGGAGGAGATGGTCTTGCTTTGACTTATAGCACTCCACCTCTGAAGTGGCTATTGTATTTAAATCATCTTCGGCCACCTGGACAGTTTACTGTGAAGAATAAGTGTGGGGGAGTCCTGCAAAATAAAATTGAGCAAATGAAGGAAACATTTTCAGCTACTCCTACTCCTCCACTACCAAGATGGAGATTATTCCTAGATAGACTCCGACCGCCAGAAATAAAAGGGAGTTTACTTTTTCTTGCATTTTCTTTCATTGCCTTTTTCATCTTTATGCTTGTTAAAAGTAGAATTTTCTTTTAAAATGAATTCTTGCTAATAAATGCATGAATAGGGTAGAATGAATAAATAGACATTGTAAATACCATTGTATGATTTTTGGCACTTTTTTCTTCATGAGTAGGAATAAATGTATCCCTTTAGGTTATCTTCATAGCAAATTAGAGTCTTTTGAAAACAAATTAAATTTGGTTGTTAAAACTTTAGATTTGAACTCATGGATGAAATCTTGGATGCTTGAGTACTACTTGGCCATGGATTCTTGATTGAGGACTTGAGATGAATTATTTGTACCTAGTGAGGTCTAGCCTTATTTTTTTGACACATACATGTGATTGTACTCTAGAACTTGCTTAGGTTCTTTTAAAATCATAGTTCAATGATTAGATCACATCTATAGAGGCTAATAAATTTGTTTACCTTTCCATGTCAATTTTTGGCAAAAATCATGTTCATTCTATTTTCTTTCCTTATTTCCTACTCCTTACCATGCTTTCTAGGGACTTGCTTGTTGGGGATATTCTTTGATTCTATTTTGCCCGAGACGGACAAAAGATTAAGTGTGGGGGAGCGGATAGTGTGATGGAAACATTTGAAAAAAAAAACAAAGTTCATTTTATATTTGAGTTGAAGCAAATAAGTGCTAATTGGAGTGGAGCTTGGTATCAAGATAAATGGGAATTCAGTTGTGATTTGGAGGTGAAGTGTATTTAAAAATCTGCAATGGGAAGAAATGGTACACAGAAAAAAAAAACAGGAAAAAAAAACTGGGCCATGAAAAAAAAAAGTTTGAAAGCAATGGAGTTTGTAGCACTTGGGAAGTAGAAATTATGGAAGCTTAAATTGGCAACAATTTGTTGAAGTTTGGATTGAAGTTGTAAAGTTTAACTTGAAGCAGAATATTATGTGCAGAAATCTGAACCAAAGTGGAAACAAGTGAAAAAAATCTGTGCAAAAAGAAAAAAATCAGAAATTTTGTGCCAAAGAGAAGAGTATGCTATGAAATTGTTTCGGCCACTCTTCTAGGAGCTGAATTGCAGTTATATATGTCTGAATCAGTGCAGGGGTTGCTGGGATTTGAAGAAGAAAAAAAAAGAAAAAAAAGAAACAGTTTGTATCAATTTGAAAGTGAGTGTGCCATGGATGAAACTTGAATGTGTTGAGCTGAATTCTCAAGTGAAGCATGTGAACGTCCCACTATTATCTGAGGTTAATTGTTCTGATTAATCAAGGGAGAGAAAGGTCAAGAATGTGAGCTGGAAATGTAGTTGGAAAAGGGAAAAAATCAGAAGTTAAATTGCCATAAGTCAGTTTGGAATCAAGAAGAGGTTGAAAATTGGGTTTTGTATCATTTGAGGGCAAGTACTAATTGATGCTACTGGATTCGGGGAAGCTGATCAAATCCTGAATAAAACAAGGAGAAGCTGCAGAGAAATCAGTGAGTTAGCAGCTGGGAAAAGAAAAACAGAAAAAAAAACAGTTTGAAAAAGGAAGAAAAACAAAAAGAAGACCAAGTGGCACATCAATGAGTTTCGACACAATGAATTAGTGAAGTAATTCTCATCCAAATTGAAGATCTGCTCATTTACATTTTGAATTCACTAGAGAGAAAGAAAAAGAAAAGAAAAATCAGAAAGAAGAAGAGAAGAGCAAAATTGGCACACAAGAATGAATTGGCACAAAGGAATTAATGAATTTTTCTCATACAATTTTTGAAGGGCATTGCAAAGACTCATTTCCATTCCACTTTGGATTTCATTATATGGACTGAAAGGAGGGCAAAAATGCATCAAGAATATCCTTGAACATCCAAGTCTTCCATTCCATCAAATTTGCTATTTTCATGTCTTTTATTTCATTTTTACCATCTCCTATATCTTTCACTTGTTTGAATAAACTTTTATAGATGATTGATTCTAATCTTGAATAATGGTAGAGAGTAGATAATAAGCAAGCCTATGGTAGTGCAAGAAGCATGTGTGTATGAGTGAGCTCCATTTTCATCATGTACTTAGAACTTAGGAGGAGAGCCACAAAAAATTTCCTTGAAAGGCTTAGAGAATGAAATTCATCTCAATGAATCATGAAGGTTGAAATTGTTAAGTTGTTGATTTAAGGACAAGATACTAGTCTATAGAGTTTAGATTTTTGAGAATTGACAAACCTAGGTAATTTCTTTTCAATTGCTTCTACTTATGTTTGGAGATAAACTAGGGGATACATATTTAGTACTTTTCGCGAGACGCTCAAGCCTAAGTGTGGGGGAGTTGATAAGTGTCATTTTGTTGATTATTTCATATGCTTAAATCCATATTTGATCCATATTTTACTTGTATAATTGTGGATTTACTCTAGATTCTAGGATTTATACTCTTTTTGGATTTAATTGCAAATTTTAATATTTTCGAGTTGTTTTGTTACTAAATTTTTGATCAACTTTTGTAGGCTCGGAGGGATCATGACCTAGGTTATGTTGGGTCAAGGTTGAGTCAAAGGTGGACCAGATCAAAGGAATCAAGCGTCGACTCATTTGGACCGTCCGATGCAAGAACGGTTAGATCTAGACCATCTGAGAACTTCTGATCGATCCGAGCTGGGTTAAGTCTAATCGAGTGATCAGATCACGATCTGAGAGTTTCAGCCCAATCGGAGATCATCTAGCCGTTGGATCACGATCAGAGTGATCTAGACCATCCATTTCAAACATCAGCTTGATATGAGCCATCCGCTATAGATCTGGCAGATCCGAGCTACCCCGAGGATGATCCTGACCTCTGATCAAGATCTGGAAATTTTGAATCAAATCAGACGAGGATCCACCGTTGGATGAAGCGGGATTAATCTCAGCCATTCAAATTAAATGGGTTAAGTTTAAATTGAAAATTCCCTCGGCAGATCTCGGCGTCGCGTCTTCAGCTCAGCTCCGTTCTTCTTCGTTTCTTCTTCAATTCTTTGGCGATTTTCTTCAGGGAAGGCGTGGCCAACTCGATCATTACCTTGTAGCAAGATCTGAATCCTTGGAAGAGGTTTCAATGGAGAATCAACCACAGATTTGCCTCGGTTCCAGCAGTGAGCAAATGTGTGACCAGATCTGAAGTTTGAGCCAATTCCCAGCGATTTGCGAGTTTAAGAAGTTCTTGGCTTGCCCTTGCGTGACGAACAAGGTGATCTCGAGACAAGAGAGTGATTGAGAGTTAATTTCCTTAGTTAATTTCTATTTTTCAGATGTAATTTCAGTTTCAAATGTCTTTCAAATCTATTTTTCGTATCTGCTGTAATTTCTGAAGTTTATATCAGTTCTATTAGATCGTTGCGTTAGTTGATAGCTTTTCAAACTTGCAATCTAGTTAGCTAAGTTGTTTGTTAAATGAACAATTGCATTCAAGTCAGTTTATAGCTTCAATTAATTTCTGAATTCGAATGGGTTTCTGCAGTTTTTTTTTAACTGTTGCGTATCAGCTTTCTCACTTTCATTTCTGAATTTTTCCAGCTCAAATTAGGTTTCATTCTGCAAGTAGATAAGTAAGGAAGCTTGTTAGTAAACAAATTTCTTCTAATTCCATTTATTTCATAGTTTAAATGTGGCGTATCAGTACATGTTTCAATTTCAGCTGCGTGTCAAGTTAGGGTCTGCACATTTTCAGTTTCCTGGTTCTGAATTTGAATGTTTAGTTACATTAGTTCTTCTTAACATTTTCTGAACATTGGTTTGCACATTCGTTTTTGGTTGCTAGGTTTGCTTTGCTTTTGGTCTTAAGTTTCATTTCTGCGATCATAATTCCTGCAATTCTGAATTCTATTTCTGAAGTTCAGCTTTGAATTCTGCCAAGTCCACTGAATTCCTTGCAATTCTCAGTTAATGTCTTTGAATTCTGTATCCAGTGATTCTTAGTCATTGCCTGAAGTTTCATTACAGCTCGTTCAGTTTAATAACACTTGATTTCTACATTTCTGAATTAACTCTTTTGAAGCATTTCCATATCTGCATGTCAGTTTTCCATTTCTGCAGTAGTTCAGTTGTGAAGCTTTCAATCTGTAATTTTTGGAATTTGAATCAACTATAGGTGAGTTCTATTTCTGCATCTATACACTGCAGTAGCTTCTTCCATTCTGGATTTCTGCATAAATTCTCTGCATTTTCTGCATTTTATCTTCTTCTTCTAAATGATTGTTTCAATTCAGTTGTGAACTAAAATTGTGTTTCAGTTTCTTTCGTTCTTGCATTCATTTGTGTTCTGAATTCTGCACTCAATCCATTTGCTTTACATTAATTGCCTTGTACCAGTAAAAACAAATTGCATTTGGTTCCAATTTTTGGTGACAAGTTGTTGCTTGTGCTTAGTATCAAGTTAGTGTTCGGTAGAACTTTTACATTGATTTGTTTTGGAATGCTAAACTTTGGTTAGATTCATTCACTCTATATTTCAGTTTGCACTTCATATCAGATTGTTACAGAATCGATTTAGAGTCTTGGTTGAACGAGTTCAAATTGTTAGATTGCATTAGTTGCCTTTTATTTTGTAGATGATCACTTAGTCAAGTTCTACATTTTCTTGTGCTTCATTTCTTTTTCATTGCATCGTCATTTCATTTGCAAACCAAACCCATTTCTTATTTGAAACCCAAAAACATTAACGACACATTAACACAAGCTCGAATCACACAACTTGAACTAGCCCTTGGAAAAATACGACCTGTGGCCCCTTTACTACGCTTTTCTTCTTTGATTGCAAAAAGGGTTTCCAGCAATTTATAAAATTCTAAATTTGAGACCCACATTCGTGACAGTCATTTTGGGTCCATCAACGGTCTATGTGTGTCAGTCCCCACTAGGCTGACTACGCCACACCTAGCCCATGTAACGTTTTCTCGTCCTACGGATTCTAATTACTCTCATGTATATAAGAGATTCATACTCTAAACATGTCATGCTCTAGCTAGAGGCTTTGAGTAACAATCTGTCGATAGGCCTTGGGTATACATCTCCTCGCAAGGAGTGGTGAATCCTTTGTAGGCTGTTCAATCATCTTCGGGCACTTCGGCTTATACCCAATCATCCTGGGTCCACACCTCCTTGGAGATGCTTGCTTAAGATGTCAAAGTATAAGTCTCCATGACCAAGATGACTTGAACACCGCAAGTCAAATGAACATCACACTTCTACAGTAAGAACTTCATTGACATATCTATATGTAGACTACCATATGAAGTTTTACAGCCAGTCACTCCAATGAACTAGTTCTCTTAACTAGCATTCATGTTTATCTCCAGACATCCCAATATCACCAGCCAGTGAGAATCAGCTGATTAGAGAATAACCTATGCTAGTCTCAACAGAATTGATAGTGTCCGTATTTATCAATTCTTCGACTAGGGACAATTTTAATACTTCACAATTGCACATGTTGAGATAATCACTAGTTATGAATTCATCACAAATTCTCTCATGCTGTGAATTGTATTGCGGACATTCAGTAAATGAGTTTAAGATCTCAATCAAATACATAAACATGTATACTCAAATAGTAAATATTCATTTATTAAAATAAATGATTACAATCATAA
Source organism: Boesenbergia rotunda (assembly GCA_024364735.1). Lineage (NCBI taxonomy): Eukaryota > Viridiplantae > Streptophyta > Magnoliopsida > Zingiberales > Zingiberaceae > Boesenbergia > Boesenbergia rotunda. The sequence continues at coordinate 251,539 of JAGFNQ010007834.1, read as the reverse complement.
GGCGATTGCCTTAGGACACTTTTCTCATATCACTAACAAACTCTCACTTGGCCTAACGCCAATCGCTATGGTACCCAATACCACAGGCTCTAACATGACCCTCAAACTTGCTTTGAGGCAAGGCCTTAGTTAAAGGATCCGCTAAATTCCTTTCAGTGGGAATTTTCTCAATTTGTATATCATTCCTACTTATAATCTCTCTGATTAGATGATAGCGGCGAAGCACATGTTTGGATCGCTGATGAGATCTTGGTTCCTTTGCTTGTGCAATAGCTCCATTGTTGTCGCAATAAACCGGTATTGCTTCATCAATGGTTGGATCCACACCAAGTTCTGAGACAAACTTCTTGATCCAGACTGCTTCCTTTGCTGCTTCCGAAGCTGCAATATATTCCGCTTCCATGGTAGAATCCTCTACGGTGTCTTGCTTGGAACTCTTCCAACTAATTACGCCTCTATTCAAAATAAATATGTATTCGGACTGAGATTTGGAGTCATCCTTATCTGTCTGGAAACTGGCATCTGTATACCCACGTATTACCATATCACCTTCTCCATATATTAGGAACACATCCTTAGTTCTTCTTAAGTACTTGAGGATTGTCTTGACAGCCGCCCAATGATCCATTCCTGGATCAGACTGGTATCTGCTTGTGACGCTCAGAGCATACGATACATCGGGCCTAGTACATAACATATCATACATGATAGATCCTATCGCGGATGCATAAGGAATCTTATTCATGCAAATCCTCTCATTTTCTGTACGCGGACACATAGACTTTGAAAGGTTGATCCCATGCCTGATGGGAAGGTAACCTTTCTTAGATTCCGACATGCTAAACCTTTCTAGCACTCGGTCTATATATGTAGACTGCGAAAGACCAAGCAACCGTTTTGATCTATCTCTATAGATTCTAATCCCAAGGATATAGGTTGCTTCTCCCAGGTCTTTCATGGAGAAAGTTTTGGACAACCAAATTTTAACTGACTGTAAGACTGATATATCATTTCCTATAAGTAATATGTCATCGACATATAACACTAGGAATACGACTGCACTCCCACTAACCTTCTTATACACACAAGGTTTGTCAGGATTTTGTGAGAAATCAAACTCTTTAATTGTCTCATCAAAATGGATGTTCCAGCTCCTGGATGCTTGCTTTAATCCATATGGATCGTCGAAGCTTGCATATTTTGATTTTATTAACCGATGTGAAATCTTCAGGTTGTATCATGTATACATCCTCAAGCAGGTTTCCATTAAGGAAAGCTGTTTTCACATCCATTTGCCATATCTCATAATCATAATGAGCTGCTATGGCCAGGAGCATCCGAATGGATTTAAGCATAGCTACTGGTGAATAGGTTTCGTCATAATCAATTCCTTATTTCTGACGATATCCTTTTGCCACTAATCTAACCTTAAAGGTAACAACATTACCTTCCATGTCGGTTTTCTTCTTGAAAACCCACTTGCACCCTATGGGCTTAATCCCTTCAGGTGGGTTAACCAAATCCCATACTTGATTTTTGTACATGGAATCCATTTCCGACTTCATGGCTTCAAGCCATTTATCCCTTTCTGAATTTTTCAAAACATCTTCATAACTGATAGGTTCGTCATCGTTAATGGGTAACACGTCGTTCGATTCACTTATGAGAAATCCGTATCTCTCTGGAATATTGCGTGTCCTATCAGACCTACGAAAAAGTGGTGTTGTTTTAGATTTAACTTATAGCTCATCATTAGGAGTTATTGGTTGTGGGTCTAGACTAGGTGTCTCTGTAATGTCTATTGGAGTTTCTTGAACTTCTTCAAGTTCAATGCTACTCCCACTGTTTTCTTGTAAAAGAAATTCTTTTTCTAGAAATACAACAAGCCTTGAAACAAACACCTTTTGTTCCAAGGGATGATAGAATTGGTAACCTTTCATTTCCTTAGGGTATCCAATAAATAGACATTTATCAGACTTAGCATCCAATTTGTCTGATACAGTCCGCTTTACATAAGCATGACAACCCCATATCTTTAGGTGAGATAAATGAGGTTTCTTACTATTCCACATCTCATATGGAGTAGTAGAGACTACCTTGGTCGGGACTCTGTTTAGCAAGTAAACAACTGTGTTGAGCGTATAGCCTCAAAAGGATTTTGGAAGAGTTACATGATTCATCATAGATCTAACCATGTCCATCAAGGTTCGGTTACGCCTTTCAGATACACCATTATGCTGTGGTGTATATGGCAGAGTCCATTGAGACAATATCCCATTATCCCTAAGATAATCTTGAAACTCTTGACTTAAGTATTCACCACCCCGATCGGATCGAAGTATCTTAATACTTTTGCCAAGCTGTTTCTCTACTTCACTTCTGAACTCTTTGAATTTCTCAAAAGCTTCAGATTTGTGTTTCATTAAGAACACATACCGAATCGTGAGTGATCATCGATAAAGGTAATGAAGTAGCTATAGCCTCCTTGTGCAAGAGTTGACATTGGTCTACATACATCAGTATGTATTAGACTAAGCAATTCTCCCACTGGTTTACCTTTTTCGGAAAAGGGTAATTTGGTCATCTTGCCTTCTAAGCATGATTTGCAAGTATCAAATGAACCAGGTTCAAATGATTCCAGAATTCCACATCAGTGTAATTTGGTCATGCATTTCTTGCTTACATGGCCAAGACGACAATGCCACGTATAGGAGTCTATTTGATTATTTATTTGAGCACGTTTGTTGCTAACTTCGATATTGAAAACGTCACCGGATAAATCTAACGTGTAGATGCCATTGCATAAAGTTCCAGTCCCATAAAGAACACCATTTAAAGTTATGTAACAACAATTGTTACTAAAAGTTAAATGATAACTCTTTTCATTCAAGCATGAAATAGATACAATGTTCTTTATTAACAATGGAACAAAATAACAATTATCCAATTCTAAGACAAGTCCAGTAGGGAGCTTTAGCAAATATGTTCCGATGGAAACAGCAACAATCTTTGCTCCATTTCCAACTCGCAAATTCGCTTCTCCCTTGACGAGTCTTCTTCTATTCTTTAGCCCCTATATGTCATTACATATATGTGAGCTACACCTAGTATCAAATACCCAGGTGTACGAGGAAATAGAGTGACATTCAATAACTAAGATGCCTGAAGAGGATGGGTCATCGGATGCCTTCTTCTTCAAGGACTCTAGATAAACCTTGCAGTTTCTTCGCCAGTGGCCCTCCTTGCCGCAGTGATGGCAAGTGCCTTTTGGTGCCTTTTCAATCCTTTTGGCCTTAGTTAACTTATTGGTGTCCAAAATGGAACCCAAATTCATAGAAGACATGATCAGGTGATTATCCTAGAAATACAAATTGAGGTTATGTGATGAGAATGATAAAGAATGCATCAATATACATTAATTAAATCTTATTTATTTTTCGAATTGAATAACCCTTTTTATCAATTCGGGAGATTGTAGGAACATCTCCAAATAGGTTGATATCCAACCATAGATAAAAACAATCATGGCTGGAGTCCATCAAGTTATTCTTGTTAGTGATATGAGAGAAGTGTCCTAAGGCAATCGCCTTATGATTGTAATCATTTATTTTAATAAATGAATATTTACTATTTGAGTATACATGTTTATGTATTTGATTGAGATCTTAAACTCATTTACTGAATGTCCGCAATACAATTCACAGCATGAGAGAATTTGTGATGAATTCATAACTAGTGATTATCTCAACATGTGCAATTGTGAAGTATTAAAATTGTCCCTAGTCGAAGAATTGATAAATACGGACACTATCAATTCTGTTGAGACTAGCATAGGTTATTCTCTAATCAGCTGATTCTCACTGGCTGGTGATATTGGGATGTCTGGAGATAAACATGAATGCTAGTTAAGAGAACTAGTTCATTGGAGTGACTGGCTGTAAAACTTCATATGGTAGTCTACATATAGATATGTCAATGAAGTTCTTACTGCAGAAGTGTGATGTTCATTTGACTTGCGGTGTTCAAGTCATCTTGGTCATGAAGACTTATACTTTGACATCTAAAGCAAGCATCTCCAAGGAGGTGTGGACCCAGGATGATTGGGTATAAGCCGAAGTGCCCGAAGATGTTTGAACAACCTACAAAGGATTCACCACTCCTTGCGAGGAGACGTATACCCAAGGCCTATCGTCGGATTGTTACTCGAAGCCTCTGGCCAGAGCATCACATGTTCCGAGTATAAATCTCTCATAAACATGAGAGTAATTAGAATCCGTTGGACGAGAAAGACATTACTTGGGCTAGGTGTGACGTAGTCAGCCTAGTGGGGACTGACACACATATACCGTGTCCTGAACCAAGTGGGCATAAGATGGTGAAGGGAATGAGGCACGATTTATTAAAGCTGCTGAAGGGTTTCAGAATTATTTCTGAGGTCAACCGTTGATCTTTCGATTAATTGGGGATCATGATGTACTACTAGGTGCCACTCATGATCGTTCTATAATTGGTTGATTATAGATGGCCAACATAAATCGAAAGCCTATTTAGTCACACGCACTACGAGTGATCCGAGGGATTTAAAACGAGTTGAAAATTGGATTTTCCGATCAAGAGAGATAAGTCGAATCTGAATTTTTCAGAGACGTATCGAAAGCATAAAATGGCTAAGTCTTTTGAAGACTTATTGGACGAATTAAATGAGTTTAATTCGTGAGGTCATGGCTTGGGTTTGGCCGGCCAAAGAGGGTCCCCACCCTCTTTGTTTGGCCGGCCACATTAAAAGGGGAGAACCAAATTGTTTGGTTCAAATTATAAAATAAACCGAGCGTGGTTTGTTTTATAAAATTATGGATAAAGAAATTTATATAAAGAAATTTATATAAAGGGATTTATTTTTCATAGAAATTAAAATGAACCATGGATTGGTTTATTTTATTTTATAAAATCAATAATAGATTGATTTACCATGATAAAGAAATTTATATAAAGAAATTTATGTAAAGAAATCTCTTTCCATAAGAAAAGGGAGACATGGTTGTTTTTATTATAAATTAAATTATGATAAAAACTTGTCATGATGGAATAATTCATAGAAAAATTTATATGATAAATTTCTTATGAAAATTTATTCCATAAAAAGGAGACTTGGAGATTGAGATGCTACTATATAAAGGAACCAAGGCAAGGCTTGGAGAAAAAGAATCTAAGAGATCTAGAAATAAGCTCTCTCTCTCTCTCTCATTCTCTCCCTCTCCCTCTTCTAGTGTCGCCGGCCCTAGAGGCCCTTCCCTTTGTTGCCGTGAGCTTCCACCACCAAGAAGCTGCCGAAGAAGAAGAAGAAGCGGGCGCAACTCCTTCCTTCATCCTGGAATCTTGATTCCGTTCTTCGTTTGGTGGTTAGTCTTCCCATCTCTCTCTTGGTATTCTTGTCGTACCTTTGGAGAATCTAGTAGTTCTTGTCGGCACGAAACTCGTGGCTTTGCGAAGTCATCCCGAAGAAAACTCGGCGTGGACGCGAATAGAGGCGGAGCTTCCAAGGGACGCTACGGTTGGATCTCGTCCCTTTCTTCGGGTTACGTGAGTTAACAAGTAAATTAATTTACGTTTTTGCAAAATTTTAAATATATGATCATGTCTACACAACATAAGGTTGCATGCTAGATGTGTGGTTAAAATAATTTGAGAAATTATTTATGCTAAACCTTCCGCTGCACGTAATTAATTTTAAAATTACGAACCCGCATCCATGTCAACATGCACCCGGTCCCAACAATTCTTAGCTATGAAGGTAGGTAATTATACCGATTACATATTACACATATGTAACTATCACATTATGCTATCAACTAATTGAATGTTTGCATAAATCATTGGGTTGTTAACTCATTAACAAGTATGCAATAATACACATAGCACCCAACTGCACCTCTCTTTACATTGACCTTGGCTGTGGCACAACAAATCGATGCTCCAAGCTTAAGGCTGACCCATTAATCAAGAAATAGTTTTAATATAGTTGGAGCTCATTCAACCGTTTAGTCAGGCTTGGATGTGTCCAACAACCAAAACTAAGGATTGACCTCTGACTCCAACTATAGTAATCATAAACTAATTCCATGGGTTGAACATGTTGAGGTTCAAGCCGGGCATGGATGTGTCCATCAACCCAAACGAGAAACAAAACTCCGGTTCTAACCATATTAATGGAAGGTGTTAGCCTTAATATTTTGTAAGGGGTTTTGGGTCTCATCTTTTTCTTTTAAGCACATTCATGACATATAATTATGTCATGTACTAATGATTTCCTTAATAAAGTATGTATGTGACTTAATTTATCAAGTCTCATTAATTGAATTAGGAACCGGATTTCCTAATTCTATACTTTATTCAAGGAATTGTTTTGGGAAACAATTTTCTAAATTATCATAATCAATTTTGGAAATAATATGTTTAAGACTTTGATTTCTCTAAATCAAATCTTATTAAATTAAGAGACAGATTCCCTTAATTCAACCACAAATTATTTTCATGAAAATCTTATTTAAGGAAATATACTCTATAGGAAATAATTTTCCTAATTAATTTTGGAGACAATAATATGTAAGAGCATCACCTCATAAATCAAATAAGGAAATTATCGTTTGAGAATCACCTAAAAAATTTCCAAGATTTGATCACATATTTTATATATGGAAAATTAATAATTTAATTTGGACGGCTCCCCGAGGCTCAATCCAAATTAAAATTTTGACAGTTTAAATTCAATTTAGGAAATTCAATTATAACAACTAACTTTAAATTGGACGGCTCCCCGAGGCTCAATCCAAAATAAAGAATTTTGTAAATAATTTAATTTTGAATTATGAATTTAAATACCAATTAATATTCCCATAATTTTGTCTAGACTATCTTGAAAGAAAGTGCCCAAAATTATGAGCTTTCCATAAATGGAAAGTTTCCAAATATAAAAGGTTTTCAGAATAATTGTAAGTTTCTAGTACTAATAAAACTTATATTTTTCCAAAATTGAAAAATTTCCAAAATGGGAAATTTCCAAAATTGGAAAGTTTCCAAAAATGCAAAGTTTTCACAATTATCATAAAATTTCAAAAACAGGGATATTTCAAAAGTTTGCGAAATTTCATGATGATTTCCAAACTTTGAAATTCCTAAATCAAAAATTTACCATAATTGGAAAGTTTCCATAATTGGAAAATTTTCCAAAATTGAGATCATGACAAAGTTTTCCGCAAAAACAATTATATGATTATATCGAACACAAACCTCAACTCTGATACCACTGTTGGGTCCGGGTGCATGTTGACATTGATGCGGGTTTGTAATTTTAAAATTAATTACGTGCAGCGTGTAGCGACCCGCCTTCTCCTGCTTAAGACGGATCGTTACTTTTCTCTACTTCTCGACTTCTGATGTATGACTAAAAATGCGGAAATCTTTTTTTTTTCTTTTAAATTCATCTAACAATGATATTCTAACTTAAGTAGTCATGCACGATACCATATCACACTTTCCTTCTCAAAAGCTCGCAAGATGATACTCATTGAAGCTTGCCTCGCCCAACTCATCTTTCGGGTATCAGTCGACTGATACTGTATCAGTCGACTGATAGGCCTGAAATCTGAAATTCAGGTTTCGGCACTTGCTTCAAAGGTCCACCAATCATGTATTTTCGAGCCATATAAAACTATGATACCATTTCTATACTCTATGCCAGTTTTCTAAACAATTTAGCCAAACAAAATCAATCCATAAACTTGAAATTAGGACTTTTGCGGAAGAAAATAAACTATTCAAGTTATATGAACTTTAACACTAAAGTTTGTACCAATCTTGACTCCTATGCATTCCTAACACCAAATACATGTTTTATAACCTTGCTAAAGCATTATGAAATATGGATGCAACTTTTCTAAACATATTTAAGCAATAAAACTTAATTCAAGAGAAATTGATACTATCTTGGCACATGCATCTATTTCTCTAACAAAGTATCAATATCTCCAACTACTCACATTTCTACTCATCCAATGCAATCATAAGAATATGTAGGCTAAAAGAAATGACATGGAATCTTTACTCTAAGAAATTGAGTATGTAAAACTATCCAAAACTTAAATGTTCGCTAAACTCCCTAAAACAAGAACTTGAATTTGAATAAACTATAACATTGTAATTTGGATAGTTAAATTGTCTCGTCTCATAGATCTCCCCAAAATCAGCCACCACACACACTTTACTCAGCACCGCCTCGTCGCCTTCCTTCAGAATTGCTTGCCTTTACCTTTATCTGCAATAAGAGGAAATGCATCTAGTAAGCAAAAAGCTTAGTAAGTACTATCTAGCTCACAAAATCTCGAAATGTGCAAACATGCTTCTAGAACAATATGAAAATCATATGAGATACTAACATGCTTGGAAGAAAACTAAGAACATGTATAACTCAAAACATGCATACTCAAGCAATAATAAATCACAATTTACTTTTCTTGGCTCAACTTGAAACTTTAGCTATTCTTTAACTTTTGAAAACTTTCTTAAACTTTCGAAACTTTGCTAAAGCATATACTTGAAAATAATAATCACTTGGATCCACTGAAGACGTAAGTACCATCTCATATGCGCGCTCCCTAAAAGGTTGGGGTAGCGAGCCACCAATCCTAATAGAGCAGACCTTGGTCTACCAGGGCCAAGACCTTGGAATTGGACACCTGGATTTCTTTAACGACGCCCTTGGACGCCGGGTACTGGCCTTAGAAAATAAAATAGCTTTTCTTTCTTTTCTTTCTTATCTGTAAATGCCTTGGCATTTTCTCGAGCACCTTGCGTGCTAAAATCCCTAAGTCTTGACTTTTGGGGATTTCTTAAGGTCTTGACCTTTTCTTTTCTTATCTTTATCTTCTCTTTTCTTTTCTCATAACTTTTCTTAGCCCTAATCTCATATAGGGTGCTTAATCAACTTATACAAACATATAATGAACTAATATCACATGCCAAAAATCATAAACTAAAGAAACTATCTCTTTTAAAACTTTTAAAGGAAATTCTCGCGGAAAAACCGCCCCTTACTGCAGGTGAGCAGTACTTACATTGATATCTTGGACTTACAACCAAGATTGACGTCTAGGACTCGGGAGAAACTTGAGATCTTGGAGAATTCTTCGCGCCTACGCGTTCCTCTCGTCGCGGGGATCCCGAATATAGGAATATCTCTTGGAGGAGAGCTTTGGCCGGCCCTCTTGGCCTTGGTGTTGTTTCGCCCAGGAGAGGAGAGGGGAAGGGTCGTGCGGCTAGGGTGAGGAAGAGAGAAAACCAAAAAAATCCAATTTCCTCTCTTAACTTATCTATTTATATTCATGGGGCGGATTGACCTAACCACAACTTAAATATATGTCTCTCCACCCTTTGCTGTGCTTGATACCCTAACCTGGCTGGTCGCGCGCTTGCCTGGTTTCGTGCTGGTCGCGGGTTCGAACCCCCTGCTGCCCTTAACGATTTTTTTCTCCCTTTCTTTTTTTTTCTTCCTTTTTAAAATACTAAACGAACTCGGAAAATTCCATAAAAATATTCTAAAAATCCCTAAAAATATCTAGAATATTTCTAAACCATTTTTAAATAATTCTAAGGACTTTAAGAACTAAAAATGGGAATTTTGGGGCGTTACACAGCGGAAGGTTTAGCATAAATAATTTCTCAAATTATTTAACCACACATCTAAGCATGCAACTTTATCTTGTGTAGACATGATCATATATTTAAAATTTTACAGAAACGTAAACTAATTTACTTATTACCTCGCGTAACTCGAAGGAAGGGACGAGGTCCAACCGTAAGCGTCCCTTGGAAGCTCCGCCTCTATTCGCGCCCACGTCGAGTATCTTCGAGATGACTTCACAAAGCCACGAGTTTCGTGTTCTCGAGAACTACTAGATTCTCCGAGAACGCGACAAGAAAAACCAAGAGGGAAATAATCACATCGGAAAACTCACTACCAAGGTCTGCCGGAATCACAATTCTGGCGAGAAGGAGGAAGATGACTTGCGCCCAATCCCAAGGTGATGATGGCTGGAGAGGAAGATCGTCGCAACGGAAGAACTTCGTTCCCTCGGTGCTTCTCCTTGTGCTCACGGCAAGAAGAAGGGAGAAGAACCTTGTGACCGGCCAAGAGGAAGAAGGGAGGAGAGGGAGAGAGCCCAAGCAAGAATACTTCGATTATCTTCCATGCCTTGCCTTGGGTCCTTTATATAGTGGCCTCTCAACCGCCAATCTCTTTTTTCTTATGGAATAAATTTTCTATGACTTATTCCATGATGCCAAGTTTTATCATTTTTAATTCATGATAAAAATCAACCAAGTTTTTTTTTCTTATGGAATAAATTTTCTTATCATGGTAAATCAATCCATGATTGATTTTATAAAATAAAATAAACCAATCCATGGTTCATTTTAATTTTCATGAAAAATAAACCAAACCTTAATTTATTATATAAAAAATTTATATCATCCATAATTTTATAAAACAAACCACACTTGGTTTATTTTATAAATTGAGCCAAAAACTTGGTTCTCTCCCTTTGTTGTGGCCGGCCATGCAAAGAGGGTGGAGAACCTCTTTGGCCGGCCCAACCAAGTCACGCCCCAATGAATTAAACTTATTTAATTCATCTATTAAGTCTTCAAAGACTTAGCCATTTTACGCTTCTGATGCGTCTCAGAAAAATTCAGATTCGACTTATCGTTTGACTCAACCAAACCTAATCTCTCTTGATTGGAAAATCCAATTTTCAACTCGTTTTAAATCCTTCGGATTACTCATAGTGCGTGTGACTAAATAGGCTTTCGATTATGTTGGCCGTCTATAATTAACCAATTATAGAACGATCATGAGTGGCACCTAGTAGTACATCATGATCCCCAATTAATCGAAAGATCAACATTTGACCTCAGAAACTATTATGAAACCCTTCAGCAGCTATAATGAATCGTGCCCCATTCCCTTCACCATCTTTTACCCACTTGGTTCAGGACACGGTCTATGTGTGTCAGTCCCCACTAGGCTGATTACGTCACACCTAGCCCAAGTAAGTTTTCTCGTCCTACGGATTCTAATTACTCTCATGTATTTAAGAGATTCATACTCTGAACATGTCATGCTCTGGCCAGAGACTTCGAGTATCAATCCGACGATAGGCCTTGGGTATACATCTCCTCGCAAGGAGTGGTGAATCCTTTGTAGGCTGTTCAAACATCTTCGGGCACTTCGGCTTATACCCAATCATCCTGGGTCCACACCTCCTTGGAGATGCTTGCTTAAGATGTCAAAGTATAAGTCTCCATGACCAAGATGACTTGAACACCGCAAGTTAAATGAACATCACACTTAAGCTGCAGTAAGAACTTCATTGACATATCTATATGTAGACTACCATATGAAGTTTTACAGCCAGTCACTCCAATGAACTAGTTCCCTTAACTAGCATTCATGTTTATCTCCAAACATCTCAATGTCACCAGCCAGTGAGAATCAGCTGATTAGAGAATAACCCATGCTAGTCTCAACAGAATTGATAGTGTCCGTATTTATCAATTTATCTACTAGGGACAATTTCAATACTTCACAATTGTACATGTAGAGATAATCACTAGTTGTGAATTCATCACAAATTCTCTCATGCTGTGAATTGTATTGCGGACATTCAGTAAATGAGTTTAAGATCTCAATCAAATACATAAACATGTATACTCAAATAGTGAATATTCATTTATTAAAATAAATGATTACAATCATAAGACGATTGCCTTAGGACACTTTTCTCATATCACTAACAGCTCCCGCGTCTATTAATAGTGTTCTCCGCTTATTCATCAATCGATCCACCGAGTTTTGGGGATCCACTTGGCAGCCCAGTACTGAAGTGATTGAAGGAAGTAGCAACTCCCCTGCATCTGGTTGCTACAACCGAATGTCAACCTCAGTTCCTTCAGTGCCCGGTAGGCTGCCCTCCAAGGAGAAGGAGTTATGGCTGCAACTTTTACTTTTTTTTTCTTTTGTATTGTGCTCTTTATCTTTGTTTCCAAATGTAATCAAAATTTTTGAATGGAACTTGTTGTCCCTTTACCTTGCCCACTTAGGGTATTTTCTGCTTCCTTTTTTCCTTTATGATTTATCTTGAAAACGCTTTCCGCCTTAAACGACATGCCTTAGCCTTCATTGAAGATGGTTCTCCACCCACTGACCATAAGGAGACAACTCCGAGATCGGCCGCCAAAAGGATATGGCAAAGCAAGACGAACCCTATCTCGGCGACCAACAGGAGGTACTAAGGCGATAAAGGAGAGTCCGCACAAGGGAGCACTCTCCACTATAGGGTTTAATGATCGTATCCCATGTGTATAACTATATTACATACTTCCTTCAGCATCTGTGGGTGTTGTCTCACATCTCGTCAGATATAGGTTGGTGCTCCTTCTCCTATATATCATCCCAAACCCCCTCGAGTTCACGACTAGAGGTTGTAGGGTTGGATTAACTCCTGGTCGGGCATCTGCAGTACCCAGACCAAACCTACTCACCTCGGGCATCCGCAACACCGCGAGGTGGTAGGGTTTTATCAGCTCTTGGTCGAGCATCCGCAGCACCCAGACTAAGCCTAATCACCTCGGGCATCTGCAGCACCACATGGTAGTAGGGTTTTGTCAGCTCTTGACCGGGCATCCACAACACCCGGACTAAGCCTACTCACCTCGGGCATCCGCAGCACCACAAGATAGTAGGGTTTTGTCAACTCTTGCCCGGGCATCCGCAACACCCGGACCAAGCCTACTCACCTCGGACATCCGCAGCACCACGAGGTAATAGGATTTTATCAGCTCTTGGTTAGGCATCCGCAGCACCCAGACCAAGCCTTCTCACCTCGGGCATCTGCAGCACCACAAGGTAGTAGGGTTTTATCATCTCTTGGTCGGACATCCACAGCACCTGGACCAAGTATACTCACCTCTGGCATCTGCAACACCATGAGGTAGTAGGGTTTCATCAGCTCTTGGTGGGGCATTCGTAGCACCTAGACTAATCCTAGTCACCTAGGGCATTCGTAACACCACGAGGTAGTAGGGTTTTGTCAGCTCTTGGCCGGGCATCCGCAGCACTCAGACCAAGCCTACTCACCTAGGGCATCCGCAGCACCATGAGGTAGTAGGGTTTTGTCAGCTCTTGGTCGGGCATTCACAGCACCCGAACCAAGCCTACTCACCACAGGCATCCATAGCACCACGATTTAGTAGGGTTTTGTCAGTTCTTGGTCGGACATCCACAACACTCGGACCAAGCCTACTCACCTCGAACATCCGCAGCACCACGTGGTAGCAGGGTTTTGTCAGTTCTTGGTCGAGCATCTGCAGCACCCGGACTAAGCCAACTCACCTTGGGCATCCTCAGAACCACGAGGTAGTAGGATTTTATCAGCTCTTGATCGGGCTATAACGCCCGTCTTTTTCCCACACCTCGTGGTGTGGCGAGGGAGGCGGCGTTACGCTAAACATACATATACTTATATCTTAATGCAGCGGAAACATATATTTTTTTTCTAGACATGCTTATAATCATGCAACTAACACATGAAACATTTATACATGACATCATATCATAACTTAACCATTTCATAACTTTATTCATCATTTCATAGGTAGCATGTACTTATCCATAACATGGCATCATAAGTCTTAAGTCATCTATTAGTCATAACCATAAAACGTACTACAAGAATCTTCTGCCAAGTCACTGCCACACACACACATGCTTCTGCCTCCCATGCGGCTTCCCTTAATAGCTTCTTGGTTGATCTGCGGTACGAGGAAAATAAAACTATAAGCACATAGGCTTAGTAAAACCCTTTTCCTACTCACTAAAACCATACGTTGCTTCAACATAATATATCAAACATCTGACATAACATAACTTCGAGCATAAACATAAGCATAGTCATACATGGCATAAATGAACATACATGAACATGGCTTAATATTTATCAAGCAACGTATACATGACATAAAGCATACCTACATGAACATAAAACATACTTATACATGGCATAATTCTTAGTATACATGAACATAATGCATTACTTATACATGACATGATTCTTAGCATACTTACACATAATGCATTACTTATACATGACATGATTCTTAGCATACTTACACATAATGCATACTTATTCACGACATAATTCTTAGCATACTTACACATAATGCATACTTATTCACGACATAATTCTTAGCATACTTACACATAATGCATACTTATTCATGACATGATTCTTAGCATGCTTAAACATAATGTATACTTATTCATGATATACAATATGAGCATAAATAAAAGCATAAAAATAATCTTACCTTGGCGCGATGCATAACATAGATGTATGAATGAATCTAATGCATTTACTACATAAGGATGCTTAGTTTTGAAATTATATTTTTCAATGCTTAACATAACATCATTGGGGTCCCCTGGATTGTACCACATACATACTTCTTAGCGCGCATCCCTAAGTAAATACGAGGTAGCTAGCCTCGACCTACTTGGGTAAGGACAGCATAGTCGGTAGTCCTAGAACCGGGGCGTTCTTAAGGTGCTCATCCCTGTTGCACAGATTCGGTAGTGCCAGAACCGTGGACAGCATAGTCGGTAGTCCAGAACCGGGGCGTTCTTAAGGTACCCATCCCTTGGACCCTTACTTCGGTCCGGTACAAGCCTTATGCATGAAACTAAACATGCATGCATCATCATTCATACTTGTCATTCATACTTATCATTCATACTTATTTCATATCATCGTTATGCCTTCATCATTCATACTTATCATTCATATTTATCATTCATAATTAAGGCATAACCCTCATTTTCATTCATGCTTATTATTCTTCATTCATATCATGGAACATACATACATGATCATATTTCTAGTCATAATCACATCCAGGTTCATACAGTTTGCATGATCATGATACAGAATCTACATACATCTCATACAAGATACATACAAAATCCTAGTATTTATCATAAGACATAAATGGCAAGCTACATATAAACCTAACGCATACTACTAGGATTCATAGCATTTATCTACATTTTATTATAAGCATTTATCAACATACATGCATCATTCTATTAATCATAATATATCCCTACATCGATTTCATGTATTCATGATATATGATCTAAATATTCATGATTAAAACATAACTTAAAATCAACCATACAAGTCATGTCACGTAACACATAAACTAAGGTTTTAGTCATATAAAAACCCTTACATCTTGCTTGACAACATACTAGCATCATGGGAACTTATCATTATGCATTTATGAGATCTTAACCCAACCCAAACCCTAGGGTTAGGTCTTGGCCGAAAGTCTCAAGGACCATGGGTCCATGGAAAATTTTGCCTAGATCATGATTACATCTCTTACCTACTTATCATGCCCTAGAAAAATTATTTGAATCCTTGCTTGGTCTTAACTCCAAGTCCTAAGCCTAAACAAGGGTTGACCGAAAACCCTAGAAGGGTGACAAGCCCATAAAAGAGTTCATTTAACACTATTCTTACCCATAAGGTATCATAAGAATCTTATTAATCATGCATAGAAAGGGTTGGAGTTTCCCCTAGCCTCTTGGCCATGATGTGGCCGAAACATATAGGGGTAACATCCCCTAGAAAAATTCATGTAAGTCCCTATTTTCTTCCATACTACATCATAGTAAGACACATTAAGCATTCTTGAGGGATTAAAATTAATCCCTAGCCTTACACTATAGATGGCCGAAACCCTAGATGGGTTTTAGGGCCTCAAAAATTTCCCTAAATCTCAATCCATGCCTTACATCTTATCATGAAACATTTAAGAGCATAAAAAGGAATTTACATCATCCCTAGGCCTAATCCAAGGGTGTTGGCCGAAAGTTCCATAAGCCCTAATCATGGATTTTCTTCCAACATATCATGTAAACAATATCTAAATCTTATCCAACATCAAGAACAATCATACCACAGGTGAGAAGGTTTTACCTTCCATGATCTCGCTTACAAAATTCGAATCGAAGATAACAAGAGAACCTTCTTGTCTCTAAACTTTCCTTAGTCCTTGTATCCTTGTAGGGGGGGTCTAGATCTTCAAGATGGGGTCCTTGGTGGAATTTTTCTCAAGGGGAAGAGCACTTGAATTTTTCGGCCAAGTAAGGAGGAAGAAGAAGAAAATGAAGAAGAAGAGGGAAGTTGTAACTTCCTCTCTATTTATACTATTTGAAAAGGGGTGAGTGAAGAGGCATGATGTCTCTTCCCTTGGTGACTCTTCATTTCCTACACCTTCACTAATATCCACTTCATTTCCTCATAGAACTCCCTTGCTAGGTGAATTGGTTAGTGCATGCTTGGTTATATAAGTGGTCCAAGGTTCAATCCTTGGTGTATGCACTAATTTTCTATTTTATTTTTAATTTATTTCCTATCATTTTCGAAAATTCCTTAAAAATTCCCCCATAATTATGTTAATATTTTTCATTACAATCCCTCTATTTTTATATTAAATTCTACCTAAAACCACCCATAATAATGGCACTAGAAGCCCCTATAATACTCCTTAGTACTTAATTTCTCTCACTTTAAATGAGAGAACCTTGGGTTTCTAGGCTAAGGTTTGTACTAATATTTCTAGATCCTTCGAAAAATTATCTAGACCTGCTTAATATTTTAAAGAAAATATTAAGAGAATTTTCCGGGTCGTTACACGGGCATCAGCAACACCTAGACCAAGCCTACTTACCTCGGGCATCCGCAGAACAGCGAGGTGGTAGGGGTTTATCAGCTCTTAGCCGGCATCCGCAGCACCTAGACCAAGCCTATTCACGTCGGGCATCCGAAGCACCACGAGGTAGTAGGGTTTTGTCCGCTCTTGGTCGGGCATCCGCAACACCCGGACCAAGCCTACTCACCTCGGTCATCCGCAGGACCACGAGGTAGTAGGGTTTTGTTAGCTCTTCGCCGGGCATCCGCAGCACCCGGACCAAGCCTACTCACCTCAGGCATCCGCAGCACCACGAGGTAGTAGGGTTTTATCAGCTCTTGGTCGGGCATCCGCAGCACCCAGAATAAGCCTACTCACCTCAGGTATCCACAACACCACGAGGTAGTAGGGTTTTGCCAGCTCTTGGCCGGGGATCAGCAGCACCCAGACCAAGGCTACTCACCTCGGGCATCCGCAGCACCATGAATTAGTAGGGTTTTGTCAGTTCTTGGCCGGGCATCCGCAGCACCCAGACCAAGCCTACTCACCTCGAGCATCCGCAGCACCACGAGGTAGTAGGGTTTTATCCGCTCTAGGACAGGCATCCGCAGCACCTAGACCAAGCCTACTTACCTTGGGCATTCACAACACCACGAGGTACTAGGGTTTTGTCAGCTCTTAGCCAGGCACCCGCAGCACCCAGATCGTGCCTACTCACCTCGGACATCTGCTGCACCATGAGTTAGTAGGGTTTTGTCAGCTCTTGGTCGGGTATCCGCAGCATTCAGACCGAGCCTACTCACCTCGGGCATCCGCAGCACCATGAGCTAGTAGGGTTTTATCAGCTCTTGGTCAAGCATCCGCAGCACCCAGACCAAGCATAACTCACCTCGGGCATCCGCAGCATCGTAAGGTAGTAGGGTTTTATCAGCTCTTGGTCGAGCATCCGCAGCACCCGAACCAAGCCTACTGACCTCGGGCATCCGCAGCCCCACGAAGTAGTAGGGTTTTATCAGCTCTTTGTCCGGTATCCGCTGCACCCAGACCAAGCCTACTCACCTCGGGCATCCACAGCACCACGAGGTAGTAGGGTTTTAGACAAATGTACTAGCACTTTATGATGTGATGCCTCGTTTATTTCATGATTAACACTGCAAGGTAGTAGAAATACATAAACAAGTACATTTGTATCTCACAAGTCTCACAAGGTGCGATAGGGTTGGAGATATTTGGCATGCCATGGCCTCTCCAACTTCTTGCCTTTGTCGTCCTGTAAATAGTTGCTACCTCGTGCTAGTTTTCTGATAAAGGTGTAAGGCCCATTCCATTGTGGTTCAAGTTTCCCGGGCTCACCTACAGGCTTGAGTGGCTTCCAGACCTTGTCCCCGACTTGAAGTCTCGAGCGATCACTCGGCGGTTGTACGGTTGCTGTATGCGCTGCCTGTATGCCACTAGCTGTGCAGCTACCTTGTCACGGACCTCGGACACCAGGTCTAGGTTGATCAACCGCTCCTGATCATTATCTTCCTTGTTATATTGCTGGCGTCGATGTGACTCTTCGCCGACTTCCACCGGGATCACAACCTCCACGCCGTATACCAGGTTGAAGGGGCTCTGTCCAGCCCCTTCCCTAGGAGTCGTGCGGTAGGACCATAAGATGCACGAGAGCTCTTCTACCTAGCTTCCTCTGACGTGGTCTAGCTAGATCTTGAGCCCCTGACTATCTCTTGGTTGATAACGTCGGCTTGGCCATTGCCTTGGGGGTAGGCGACTGAAGTGAAGGCTTGTCGAATACCCAACCCCTCACACCATTCCTTGAGTTTGTGCCTTACAAACTACCTACCATTATCCGACACCAACTTGTGAGGGATCCCATACCGGCAGACGATGTCTCTCTAAAGGACCTTCATCACCGCAACTTCCGTGATGTTTACAAGAGGCTCAACTTTCACCCATTTCGAAAAATAATCCACCAGGACTAGTAAGAACTTCTTCTGTTGGGGCCCGATTGGAAAGAGTCCCACGATGTCCATCCCCTACTGATCAAATGGGCAAGACATGGTAGAGACTCTCAGCGGCCCCGTCGGGCGATGAGTGATATGATGATGCCTTTGACAGGCCTCACACTCGGCTATAAACTTGAGGGCATCGACCTACAATGTCGACCAAAAGTACCCTGCCAGGATGATCTTCCTACCCAACGATCTTCCTCCAAAGTGACTCCCGCAAATACCTTCGTGAACATCTCGAATGACGTAGTCGGCTTCCTCTGGCCAGATACACTTGAGTAATGGTTGGGCAAAGATTCTCATGTACAATTGATCTCCCACTATCATAAATCTGGAATCCCGGCGACGGAATAGCCGAGCGCCTTTATCATCGACCGACGTGTTCCCGCTGCGTAGAAACTCCACATAGGGTTGTCTCCAATCAATCAATGTAGAGCCTTCAGCTTCTTCTTCGATCTGGGCTATTGTCCCTTCCGCAGTGCTGGGCTCATCCAACGTCCATGAGGTGATGGAACTGGCTAGCTTGGCTAGTTCATCCGCTTTGACATTGTCTGCCCGGGAGATTTTTTGCAGCGTAACCTCTGTGAAAGAGGACTTCAAATGTTCGTACATGGCTACGTACCTCCGCAAGCGCTCGCACTTTATTTCAAAGTCGCCTTTTATTTGTTGTGCCACAAGCTGAGAATCTGGATGCACAATGACCCGGGCGACCCCCACGTGTTTGGCTGCTTGCAACCTTGTTAGGATTGCCTCATATTCAAATTCATTATTGGTGGCCCGGAAATGGAGCCGGATAGTTAAGTGCAACTTATCTCCCCGAGGGGAAACCATTAGCACTCCAACTCCGCTGTGCTGGCTGTTGGAAGACCCATCAACATAGATCTTCCAGACTCCTTCAATCTCGATCTTTGGGACAGTCTCGAGCATGAAATACGAGAGAGCTTGCACCTTAATGGTGGTACGAGGTTGGTACTCAATCCCGTACTCTATTAGCTCTGTTGTCCATTTGATCAGTCGACCTGAAACTTCAGGATTGGTGAGGACCCGCCCGAGTGGGCTATTGGTGAGGACCACGAGTGGATGTGCCAAGAAGTATGACCTCAACCTTCGAGCCATTAAGACTAGAGCATAGGCTAACTTCTCCATCATTGTGTATCAAGTCTCGGCGTCCTTCAGGAGATGCCCGAAGAAGTAGATGAGATATTGCACCATGCCTTCTTCCCGGATAATGGTTGAGCCCACTGCTTACTCTGATGCTGATAGGTTGACAAGCAATGTCTCCCCATCCACTAGCTTATAGAGGATGGGGAGCTCAACGAGATTGGCTTTCAACTCAGCAAATGCCTTCTCACACTGATCGTCCCATTCGAACTTGATTGTCTTTCTTAGAATCTTGAAAAATGGTAGGGTCAGGTCTGCAGACTTAGAGATGAACCTGAACAGAGCTGTAATTCTACCATTCAGCCGTTGTACTTCCTGAAAATTACGAGGAGATGACATATCCAGAATAACTTTTACTTTTTCTGCGCTAGCCTCGATTCCCTTCTTTGTCACCATGTACCCCAAGAACTGACCACTCTTCACCTTGAACAGGCACTTCACAGGGTTCAGCTTCAGCTTGTTGGCTCTCAGGGTGGCGAACATTTCTTCTAAGTCGGCTATCATGTCTTTTCCCTTCTCGATCTTGACCAAGATATTGTCCACGTACACTTCGATGTTCCTCCCGATTTGGTGCTTGAAGACCTTGTCCATCATTCGTTGGTAAGTTACCCCAGCGTTGCGCAATTCGAAAGGCATGACATTATAGCAATATGTGCCATCAGCTGTCACAAAACTGACTTTCTCTTGGTCCTCAGGAGCAAGGGGAACTTGATGATATCCTTGATACACATCCATCATCGAAGTGAAATTGCATCCGGTGGTGGAATCTATCAACTAGTCTATCCGAGACAAAGGGTAGCAATCCTTAGGGCAGACTTTATTCAAACCTTGAAAATCAATATAGACCCGCCATTTACCCCTGGCTCAGGGACGAGAACTACATTAGATAACCAGGTCGGGAATTGAACTTCTCTTATGTGCCCGACCTTTAATAGTTTGTTGACCTCTTCCCTAACGTACTATCATCTCACCTCCACCTAATATTAGGTTATTCAAGTTTCAACTAGTCTTTTTCCTATCGCCGTTCTAAATCATTCATAAAATTAAACATGAATGACATGACATATGTGTTGAGGTAATCTGTGGTCCGGAGTGACTAAGTGTTTTGATGTTTGGGCAAAGGGTTTAAGTTAGGTTTACCCTTGTATTTGATATGTGTATGTTGAGTGTGCATGTTGCATAGGTTTACACATATGGACTTAGCTGGAAGGCCTCGGTACGGTGAAGGGTGGCATGGAGACAAGCTGGAGGCTTGTGTGCACCTGAGGGACCTTGGAGAGCATGGGCGATGAGCTGAGGGGTGCGGACTTCGAGGCATGCGTGAAGGATGGCATGGAGGCAAGCTGGAGGCTTGCGTGCATCCGAGGCACGGGAGCCGAAGATGAAGAGGGCGCGAAGACAACAGTCGAAGCTGCTGATGAGGAGTCAGTCGAGTCGTGAGGGTATGAGTGTTGTGTGATTGTACTCGGGAAATCCTAGGGTTTGAGTGCGGAGTGGAATGTACTCGGGAAGGATAACCTTAGGTATATGAGTAGACCAGTCGACTGGCCTGGGGGCAGTCAACTGATGAAACTCGCAGAAGGGTCTCAGCTCTGGACCAGTCGACTGCCCTGGGGGTAGTCGACTGGTAACGGCTGGTGAGTTGGCTGAAAATTCGAACGTTCGGGTTGCAACGGTCAAATTTCAGTGGCACCAGTCGACTGCCCTGGGGGTAGTCAACTGGTGGCGAGGGTTTCAGCCCGAGTCCTATTTAAAGAGGACTTCGTGGTGGCTGAGATTCTTGACGAATCTTGTCTTGGTTAAAGGCAAGATAGTAGTCTTTGTGCTCAAGTATTCTCAAGGTGTTGTGGTGAGGTTTCTCCACCCACAAGGAGCAACAAGGGTTAGCCGGAGGTTATCCGGGGAGTGATCCACCGATGGATTCTTGGATTAGTCACCCTTAGGGGTGGATACCAAGTAAAACTGATTTGTTACCATTGTTCTTTACATTGTTAGTTTGTTTTATTGTATATTCCGCTTGTGCAGCTAACTGTGTTGGAAGAACGAGTTTGAAAAATGCTATTCACCCCCCTCTAGCGTACAAAATCGATTTAACAATTGGTATCAGAGCAAACGACCACTCTCGATTGGACTAACCACCGAGGGAGCACACGCTAGAGGTGAAAACAATGGAAGACAAGTTGGGTGAAGATATCTACACTCCACCGCCCTACGACCATGAAGATTTCGGGTATTGGAAGTCACGGATGGAGACATGGTTTGGAATGGAGTAGGAACTATGAATTGCGCTTGAAGAGTCATTCGAGATTTCAAAGGATAAGCACGGGAAGAGGCTTAGACCTAGATATTGGAATCAAGAACAACAAGATCAAGCAAAAGCAAATGAAAAGGTACTTAGTATTATAGTAAATGTTTTACCTAATAATATTTTGAGTCGTGTAGGAGAATATCAAAATGCACATGATCTATGGAGAAAGATAGAAGAAATTCATGAAAACCTTACACGAGGTCAACGAGTGAAAGAACCCGAGGAAGTGAGCTCAAGAGCCCAAGAGGATGAACAATCATGTGAAGAATTATCCACTTCCTCAAGTAAAGGAGAAGAAGAGAGTGAGAGGGCATCTACCTCAAGAGAAGAAGAGGAAGCATCCACGTTATCCAAGGTTGAAGAAGAAGTCAACCTAGTCTCCACCTCCACCAAAGTCAAATCGAAGGACCATATCACATGCTTTGGTTTCAACGAAAAGGGACATTACAAAGATAAGTGTCCAAAAGGTAAAAAGGAGGTAAAACCTAAACCCAGTTCAAGTTCTGTTAAATCTAATGTGGGTTGTAGGATTGGAGAATCCCAAGAGAAGAAGAGGAGGATTCGATGCTTCACGTGTGATGAGCTAGGGAACTAGCACACCAAGTGTCCAAGGAAGAAAGAGCTCAAGAAAATGGGACACTTGAGGAGATGGGAGAAAGAAGAAAGGAGGAAGCAAAGATCATATCAAGGGGAAACTATAAGGGTAAGGGAGGTAATTCCTAACCCTAAGTTAAAATGTAATTTAAATTCGAGTTCCTCCATGCATATTAAAAGTAGGATTAATTATCCATCCATGCATGCTAAAATTAAAGAAAATGTTTGCTTGTGCATAGCTATGGTTTTAGATATAATGATAGGACTAGGGTTAACAAGGTAGATCATAACCCTAAGAAAAGCATGCATCATGATCAACCTAGAACCTTAGGACCTAAGGATCATGACATTAATCCCAAGAAGGGAAGGAATGTGACTAGAAAGGAGGGTAGGTCTAGGAATGTCCAAAGTGGACATATGGATTCTAGGGCCAGAAACTTAGAAAGGGAAATCAAACCTTGAGGGCAAGGCTTGATACATTAGAAAAGACCCTAGAAAGATTCAAGATTGGATCCAAGGGTTTGGATATGGTGTTGGGTAGTATAAAACCCAACTATGATAGATCGGGTTTGGGTTACCGGTCTAGAGTCTCCAAGGCCAATAAAAAGAAATATGCTGGGAAGACATATGATCATGGCAAGAAGGAGAAGTCTAAGGATGGCAAGGGGGTACCATCTAAGGGTAAAAAGAATGACTTAACCAAGGACACGGTGTCCAAGGTTAAGAAGGTTAGTTTTGTAGGTCAAGAATCACTGGGGGCTCACCGGTGTGATCTAGTGTGGATTGAGTCACCTAGGGAGGTGGCTAGGGCTAAGAGCTCAAGGGGGAGCTCTAGGAGCCTTTGGGGTCCATGGTAAATGGATCTCAAGAGTTTCTCTCATAGGAAGTTAGGTGAAATGTGTTAGAAAGAGTTGGAAGACTTGGGTAAGTCTTAATCCTAGATTTTGACACATTAAAAGGGAATTTAGGGAGAAAAAGATGAAAATAGAGTTATATTCTGTAAAATTAAGGTTTAATAGGGTTTTACCATATAATTCAGTGCTAGAAATGAAGTGTGATCAAGAATGAGAAGATACATTGAGGAGAAGTCACAATTAGGACTTTTGGAACAAGGTTAAATGATACAATTTAGGAAGAATGGAGTTTCGTGCCAATCTTAGGATTTGGAGTACATTTATTTGGAAAAATATTTTTCCCAAGTAGATATAGGCTTCATAAATCTCCCCATAAAAATTCAGATTTTTTGAAGATTTGTAGAATTATTTAGGGATTTCTGAAATTCGACTGAAAAACTTGAAAGTCAGGTATCAGTCGACTGCCCTGGGGGCAGTCGACTGACCTCAACCCAGAAACTCTATGTAAGTTTTCGCAGTCGACTGCCCCATGGGCAGTCGACTGATCCAGTTGGGTTAGAAAGAAAAGGTATATTGGATGATAGAATCTGACCTTAAAATTAAATCCTTGTTTATACTCCTTGAATAAAGGTTTGCCTCATGGTTTAATGTGATTATATGAAATAAGGCTATATGGATATCATGGAATTCAAGGAGAACTAATGACTGCTTAAGAGTCAATGGATGATATTGAATGATAAGGTCTTGATAAATGAAAGGATATGGAAAAAGGAAGAATTGGGAACCATTTTGTGTGTAAAATTAAGGTAAATGGAATTGACAAACACATGGAATTAGTGATAGAGATCAAAATTGATACAAAATCCCAAACCTTTTAGGAAAATAAAGGATGTACCAAAAGTCAAGCACACTTGTGGTTTTCATGAAATCATATTTTTCTAGGATAGGGTATATCCTAGAAAATGTGCTTGCAAACCTTTTAGATTGGTTAAGGTGTTGTTGAGTTCTTGTTGGCACTAAGGATAAGGTTGCTTGGGGCATTTCTTAATGGTGCCCAAGGGGGAAAGAACTTGGTTGTTAAGTTGGGGAATAACTTAACATTGGTGTTATGGTATCAAGTTGGGTAGAACATGACCTAGGTAAATTGAAAATTGGGAGAAGACATAAGTTAATGGGGAGGTTGCCTCTTTGGTTGACTTAATTTTCATAAGGAAATTTTTGGGTTTTGTGTCAAACTTGGGAATGGTGATAGATACATGGGTAAATGTATTTTTTCCAAGTAGGTATAGGTACCACAATGTACTCCACAAAATTTGAGAATTTTTGGAGATTTGTGAAATTTTTGGCGTAATTCTGAAATTGGCTAGAAAAACTGATTTTCAGAGTATCAGTCGACTGCCCTGGGGGCAGTCGACTAGCCAGGGTTGATTTGTGTATCAGCAGCTGGTTTGGTGACCAAATGATGGAAAACAAGTGTCTGGGGAGTTAGTACACTGTGTTTAGGATCATTGATAATTAAAAGAACCAATCATTGGGATATTGTTGGGTTCTTTTTGATGTTAGGCAAAGGGGGAGAGGTGTGGGTTTAAGTTGGGAAACCAAACACTCCTTTGCTAGAAACCCTAGGTTTAGGGGGAGCTAAGATTAAGGGGGAGCATGGTTGCTCCATTTTTGGCGTAAGGGGAACCTGGGCCAGGTTCTTAAAAAGCCTTTGTAAGTCCAATGTAGGGGGAGTTTTGGAGAAGCTTTAAAAAATTCATTTTGGTGAAAACTCCTAACTTGGAGGGTTAGGTGTGGAAAAATCTTAACTTGGAGGGTTACGTGTGGGATGCCTTGGGATAGGATCCCGTTGTGGAAATTCTTAACTTGGAGGGTTAGGTGTGGAAAAATCATAACTTGGAGGGTTAGGTGTGAGATGCCTTGGCATAGGATCCCGTTGTGGAAATTCCTAACTTGGAGGGTTAGATGTAGGATGCCTTGGGATAGGATCCTTGTTTGCATTTACATATGCATTGGCGGTGTAAGTCCAAGATGGAGTCGCGGCAACGCAAGCATAGTTGGTTGTTTTAGCATGGTTTTTGCTATTTACTACTATTTGTTTTCCCTAACTTAAACGTATTGCCAAACATCAAAAAGGGGGAGATTGTTGAGGCAATCTCTGGTCCGGAGTGACCAAGTGTTTTGATGTTTGGGCAAAGGGTTTAAGTTGGGTTTACCCTTGTATTTGATATGTGTATGTTGAGTGTGCAGGTGATAACTACCATTTTGATGATAAATTTAGGCTCTCAAATACATGTTTTGATCCATTTTTATATACTTAAGTTTGTATTTACAGTAGATTTCATGAATTCTTTCTATTTTGGCTTTTAATACAATTCTTTCTATATTTGAGATATTTTGGGCACTACATTTGAATATCATTTTGTAGGTTTCAAATGATCATGGACCTAGATCAGATTGGGTCAAACTTGAGTCAGCATTGGATCTGGATCAAAGGGATCAAGCATCTGATTAATATGGGTCGTCCATTCAAGAGAACGACTAGATCAAAGCCATCCGTCAACTTCTGGTCAATCCAAGATCAACATAGAGTTAATCAAGTCCATGGATCAAGATCTGAAGTTTGGAGCCAAATCAGAGTCCATCTAATCGTCGGATCGAGCTTAGGAGGAGTTTCAACCGTCCATTCAAAGGAAAGAAAGATCTGAGCCATCCATCGCTGATCTGCTTGATCCGAGCTGAGGAGAAGTAGATCAGAGCCATTGATCAAGATCTGGAAGGTTTGGTTCAGATCAGAGAAGATCCGACCGTTGGATGAAGCCAAAATGATCTCAGCCGTTCGTTTCAAACTATAAAGCCATTAATTCCCCCAGATCCAGTGTCATCACGTCTTCGCAGCAGCCGTCTTCTTCGTGTTTCTTCATAATTTGTTCATCAATTTTTACCTCGTTTCTTTCATCCGATCGCACGACCCATCAAATGTGTTTGTCTCCAAGATCTCAGATCATCAAGGTGAGTTTTCTGTTCAGTTTTGCTAACTAATTCTCGCAGCTGAGAGGAGCAAAAGGGAGGGTTTCGTCTAAGCTCCATTACACCGATTGCTTCACTTGATCACGGGTTTTCATCGACCGAAGCTGAAGAATTGATAGGAGGGGTTCTCCGACGCAGCTCTGAAGGTTTTTGGCTCGATCGCGAACCAGTGCGTCAAGAGGAGTTCGACGTTCAGCTACTGACCGATCGGGTTGATCGGACAGAGATGACTCTGATCATTCCCGTGACCGATCAGAGGAAGACCTGATCGGTTGGTTGATCGATCAGGGAGAGCAGAATAGCAAGATCCACGGCAAGTAGAACAAGGAGCTTTCCTTCGTTGATTTTCAAGTTTAGAGGGTCTCTTGCTCAACCTTTGTGCGACGGCAAAGGGAAGTCTTGTGATGAATTGATTTGATGTTCTAATTAGAATTATTTTGGTTTTAAACATGTGTTGTTTCAAATTGCTTTAGCTTGTTTCTACTACATTTCAAGTCAACTCTTTAAGTATTACTTTGTGCTTAGTTTTAATTCCTTGTAATTAGTTCCTGACAATTAATTCTCTGCAATTTATTGTTGGATCAAGAAACACGATAGGGGGGAGGTGAATATCATGAAAATCTTTTCGGATTAGAATAAGAAAAAATACGCAACGGAATTAAAACGAACACACAAGGAACACAAGTGGTTTTACTTGGTTCGGAGTCGCGGTCGGCTCCTATTCCAAGGCCCACGATCCTTGACCATTTACTACGGGCAATTCTATATTCGCGCAAAGATTTACAGACTTTGATACAAGAATAGTGCAATAAATAAAAGAATACACTTTTCGTTACCGACACCTGGTGTGGATCGTACTTCGGAGCAGAGGGTCGTCGTCGGCGCTAGAGTCTCGAGATCGGAGTTTGCTGGAGCAGAGCGCTTGAACGAAAAGCTTAGAGGTGTTGGAAAGTTGTGTTGTGAAGCCTTGGGGGTCGAGCCCCTTTTATTGTGCTCCGAGGGGCGCCTGGGACGTCGGGGGCGCTTGACACGTGCCTTTCGATTGGAGAAACTTCATCCGCAACTCGGTCAGCGCTTATCCCCTTCGAATCGGCCTCTGGAGCTGACTGGGGCGCCCGGGACCTCCTGGGCGCCCAGTATGACTTAGTCCGCTGGCTTCGTGGCTGATTTGCTTCGATTACCTCTTTGGCATTGACCTTGGGCGCCCGGGAACTCTCGGGCGCCTAGCCCAGTGTGATTTCGAAGCATCCTTGCTTCTGTCCTTGTTTGGCTTTGACCTTGGGTGGCCGGGACCTCCCGGGCGCCTAGCCTGTTAGTGATATGAGAGAAGTGTCCTAAGGCAATCGCCTTATGATTGTAAACATTTATTTTAATAAATGATAATTCATGAGTATACATGTTTGTGTATTTGATTGGGATCTTAAACTCATCTACTGAATGTCCGCAATACAACTCACAGCATAAGAGAATTTGTGATGGGATCACAACTAGTGATTATCTCTAAATGTGCAAATGTGAAGTATTGAAAATATCCCTAGTCGATGAATTGATAAAAACGGACACTATCAATTCTGTTGAGACTAGCATGGGTTATTCTCTAATCAGCTGATTCTCACTGGCTGGTGACATTGGGATGTCCGGAGATAAACATGGATGCTAGTTAAGGGAACTAGTTCATTGGAGTGACTAGCTGTAAGACTTCATATGGTTATCTATATAGATATGTCAATGAAGTTCTTACTGCAGCTTAAGTCCGATGTTCCTTTGACTTGCGGTGTTCAAGTCATCTTGGTCATGGAGACTTATACTTTAACATCTTAAGCAAGCATCTCCAAGGAGGTGTGGACCCAGGATGATTGGGTATAAGCCGAAGTGCCCGAAGATGTTTGAACAGCCTACAAAGGATTCACCACTCCTTGCGAGGAGATGTATACCCAGGCCTATCGTCGGATTGTTACTCAAAACCTCTGGCCAGAGTATATCATGTTTAGAGTGCGAGTCTCTTAAATACATGAGAGTAATTAGAAATCCAAAGGACGAGAAAGACACTACTTGGGCTAGGTGTGACGTAGTCAGTCTAGTGGGGACTGACACAAACAGACCATGTCCTGAACCAAGTGGGTATAAGGTGGTGAAGGGAATGGGGCACGATTCATTAGAGCTGCTGAAGGATTTCAGAATAATTTCTTCTGAGGTCAAACCGTTGATCTTTCGATTAATTGGGGGTCATGATGTACTACTAGGTGCCACTCATGATCGTTCTATAATTAGTTGATTATAGACGGCCAACATAAATCGAAAGCCTATTTAGTCACACGCACTACGAGTAATTCGAGGGATTTAAAACGAGTTGAAAATTAGATTTTCCGATCAAGAGAAATAAGTCGAATCTGAATTTATCAGAGGCGCAATGGAAGCTAAAATTGGCTAAGTCTTTTGAAGGCTTTTTGGGTGAATTAAATGAGTTTAATTCGCGGCGGTTCGGCTCGGTTTTGGCCGACCAAAGAGGGTGCCAAACCCTTTGGTTTGGCCGGCCACATTAAAGGGAGAAAACCATTTTATTTGGTTTAATTAATAAAATAGATCTAGCGAGATTTATTTTATAAATTATGGATAAATAAATTTGTATAAAGAAATTTATATGAATAAATTTATAGAAATTTATTCCTTTTTATGGGAGTTAAAATAATCCATGAATTGGTTTATTTTAATTTTATAAAATCAATTATCAATTGATTTTTCATAATAAGGAAGTTTATAAATTTCTTATAAAATTTATTCCATAATTTAAAGAGAAGAAGAATTTGTTTTATTATAAATTAGTTATAATAAAACTAGGCATAACGGAAAAAGTCATAAGAAATTTTATAAGATAAAATTTTTATAACTAATTCCGTTAATTCCGTTAAGAGGAGACTTAGCAAGGGAGATGCAACTATATAAGGAACCAAAGGGAAGTCTTTATTCCTAACCAATTGATATAGAGCTAATCTCTCCCTCTCTCTCTTTTATTCTCTTCTCCTTCCCTTCTTCCCATTAGGGTCGGCGCCCCTTAAGAAGATTAGGGCCGGCGCCCACCTTCCAAGCAAGGGCCGGCGCACCATCCTCACCTCCCAAGTGGTTGCCGTGAGCTATCAAGAAGAAGGAGAAGCCAACCAAGTAGTAGAAGAAGCGGACCACAACTCCTCTCTTCCGGAATTTAGATTCCGTTACTTTGGTGGTTAGTTTCCTATCTTTTCTCTTGTTCTTCTAGTTGTGTCTTCGGAGGATCTAGTAGTTCTCGTTGGCTCAAAACTCATGACTTTGCGATGTCATCCCGAAGAGAACTCGGCGTGGACGCGAATAGAGGCGGAGCTTCCAAGGGACGCTACGGTTGGATCTCGTCCCTTACTTCGAGTTATGAGAGGTACTTAGTAAATTAGTTTACTTTTCCGCAAAGTTTTAATTTATGATTATGTCAACACATCATAAGGTTGCATGCTAGATACGTGGTTAAAATAATTTAGGAAATTATTTTATGCTAATTCTTCCGCTGCACGAAAAAATTTAAAATTTTATGAACCCGTATCCTTGTCGACATGCACCCGGTCCCAACATAGCCCAGCTACCTGCCCCTCTCCATTGGGGTGTTCTAAGCTGCAGAAACACACTTATTCGGTCCCTGCATCCAAGGTTAGTTCCAAAACAAATAAAGCAAAAATATTAGTTAATTTTTACAGCCGTAGCTGTCTTGGTTCTGACTTCGGGTCTCCCAAATGGAACCCTAGGTCTAACCGACGGCTACTGTTCCCTCGACGGGGAACACGTCCTCACCTGCTCCTCTCAGGAGAGTTTATCTTTTGCCAACCGGCTCCTCCGGTTGGACTTTTGCCCGATCTACCTGACCAGGTCATCGTGCCCAGTCCTTGACCAGGACTTCGTGCCCACCTTCTGAGCAGGTCTTCGGTGCCCAGCCCCTTGCCAGGACTTCGTGCCTAGTCCTCGACCAGGACTTCGTGCCCACCTTCCGAGCAGGACTTCGATTGCCCAGCCCTTTGCCAAGTCTTCTTTGCCCAGCCCTTTGTCAGGACTTCGTGCCTAGTGTACCTAGGACTTCTTTTCTGCACACTTAGTAAACACATTAGACAACAATAACATCTTAACTTCTGAACCCTTTGCCATTATCAAAACCCAGGTTTGACTTTGGTGCTGCCTGCACCAACATTTATTACCTGCAATTAGTTCTTTAAGTTCAATTTTATAGTTTGGCTTTAATTGATTAGTTGCTCATCTAGTTAAGTTCTTTAAGTTTAGTTCTTGCAACTTCTTAATTCATTACCTTGCTTAGTTAAGCCCATTTCGTTCCGCCATTGCTATTTCATATTGTCATTCCTTGTTGCAAACAACCCCTCATTTTATTAGAAAACCCAAATCATCAAACGACAAATAATTTGCAAGCTCGAGTTAAACATTCATTCAACTAGTCCTTGGAAAAATATGACCTGAAGCCCCTCTACTATATTTTAACTTTGTTAGCCAAGGGTTTTCAATTTATAAATATCTAAATTTGAGTGCTCATCGTGACACTAGTATTGGGTTCCATCAAATTTTTGGCGCCATTGTCGGGGACCCACTAGTTGAGTTTGTTTAATTTGAGCTTGTGTTTAATGTTTATATTCTTTGATTCTATTCTCATTGGCTTTATCTTTTTGTATACGGTTGCTGCCATTTTGTTTGTTTTGTGACAGGACTACAGGTGGAGACCTTGTGGATATTCAAATGTTTTCAAAGGAACAGTTAGAGATCAAAAGTTCATTGTTGGAGTTAAAAGTTTTGGTGAAGCAAATGAAATTCCAACAAAGACCCAACATTTATTCATCTACTTGCAATTCGGGTTGGGGGAATCATTTTAATTCACAACAACCCCCACAACAAGGACAACCTCCATTTCAAAGTTTTCAGCAGTCCTATTCAAATTTCCAGCAACCCAATTATCAATTTCAGCCTCCATTTCAAAATTTTCAGCAAGGTTTTCAGCCAAGTCAGCCGAATTTCCAGCAAACTCAGCAAGGGTAGCCACAATTTCAAAGTTTTCAGCATCCAATTCAGCAATTCCAGCCCCAATTTTAGCAGCAAATTCATCAAAATCAGCCATCTTTCCAAGGAAATCAGCAAGGGTACCAAGGTAATCTGAATTATCAACAACCATATCAGTTTTCACAGCAAGGATTTCAGCCTTACAACCAAAATTTCCAGCCCTCAAATCTGAGTTTCAGCCTCAACAATTTCAGCCCTCACCACAATAATTTCAACCTCAAACTCAAAATTTTCAAAGCGACAATTTTTAGCAATTCCAACCAAGTATCCAGCCCAATTTTCAGCAATTCCAGCAACTAAATCAATCATTTGATCAGCCCCAACAACCCTATTTTCAGAATTCACAGCCTAATCATAATTTTGAGCAACCTTATGCTACATTTCAAGACCAATCGGAGTTCCACACCAATCAAGGAGATTTTGAGGATTCTAGAGAGCTTGAGGCTCAACAGCAAAGGCTTGGGGAAATTATGGAACAAATCATACAACAGAAATGTTTACAACAACAAGAGTATGATTCTACTCTTAAAGCTTTTGAAAGATGCCTTGAGCAAATGGTTAGAGGAATGGAACAAATGCAAGCCCAAGGATCAGGACAATTATCTTATCAAGCTACTCAAAATCTAAAAGGGCATGATTGTGAGCTAACTTTGAGGAATGAGGAAGGGGTTTCAAGTCTAAACATTCCAAGAGCTGAATTTCCTGAAAAATTTTCAGCATCTTATTTTCCATCTCAAAACAGCCCTGACATTGATTCTATACCAGTTTAAAGCAACCCTAGTGCAAGTCTCAGTCCCTCTTCAATTGATCTTGCAATTTTGGTGGAAGAAGAAGAAGAATTCATCAAAATTAGGGCACCTACAGCATGCATGCCTCCTGAAATTTCTGCTCAAAACCCATTTTCAAAATTTTCAGCTCAAGAGGAGCCAAAAGTCTCTCTACACTTCTCACAGCACCCCAGAGAGGATCCTCTTAGCATTATCATGGATATTTCAGATGAGGTTATTGAGGAAGATTTAATTACTGATAAAGTTTCACTTGATATAGTGGGAGGAGATTTTAGTTCAGAGAAAGCTGAGGATGCATTAGCTACATAGGAGGCTGAAGATTTGAAGATTACATCTGATTCACTTGCAGTTACAAATGATTCTATAGGTGTAGGGGATTGCACTGAGCCCCAGGAATCACCTATATTGATTGAGATGTATTCAGAGGATAGGTGTGAGAGTGTAGGGGATTGCATTGAGCCCCAGGGACCACCCATACCTACTGAAGTTGCATTAGCTATGGAGGAAGTGGAGGAGATGGATAGAAAAGATTGTGACAACCTTGAATTTGATTCTGAAGCTATACAGGACCCTTCTCATCTCTTATTTTGTGATGATATAATTGTTGTTGGTCCTAACTTTTCTGATATGGTGGTTGCAGATATGGTTGATGAAGCATGCACTGAAGATGAATCTATAGGTGTAGGGGATTGAACTGAGCCCCAGGGACCACCACCATTGACTGATACATTAGAAGATTCAGAGGACAAGTATGAAAGTGTAGGGACTTGTATAGTGGAAGCAAGGACCCAAGAATCACTTCTCTTAGCTGAATGTCCACCATAACCTGAGATTGAAGTGGAGTATTTACATGACCAGGAGGAGGCCATGGAGACATCTACTCTTGTAGAACCTCCAGGTATTCTTCAGCATGATGAGGTAAGTATTCCTCCTATTTTTTTGGAAAAATTCATTGAGGTACCTAAAATTGATTTTGTTGGTTGCTATGAATCTTTTGATACATCTTATGCTGAGATTAATTGTGAAAATCTTATAGAGGTACCTCAGATTGATTTTGTTGGTTGTGAAACATTTCTTGATACATCCTATGCAGAAACTGATGGTGAATTCATAGAGGTACCAAAAATTGATTTTATTGGATGTGATACATATCTTGATTCATTTTATGTAGAGGTTGTTTATATTTCATTCTTTTCTTACCCTGCATGTGTGCGGGAGGTATATTCTTTACATAGTTTTGCAGGATCCCGTAGGCTTCTAGAATGGGTACTCAAACTTAACAGCCTACAACCTCCCGGAAGGACTTCTAAAGAGCATGCAGTGGGCGGGGTTGAGTTTACTTTGAATTTTAACTATCTACCCCAAGAATGGATTCTGAACCTTAATCGTCTCCGGCCACCGGAACGTACTTATGCGAAGATAATAAGGGAGAAAGCATAATATGAGATTGATCACATGAGAATAGTTATCCCAAGATGGATGCTACGCACTCTTTACCCAATTTGAAGGGGAGTTGTTTCTTCTTACACTTTTACTTCATTGTAAATATCACTTTCATATTTTCAAACAGTAAAATTTTCTTTTAAAATAAATTTTGCTAATAAATGTTTGAGTAGTGTAGAGAGAATAACAATCATTGTAGATACCATGTTAGTCTTCTTGGCACCTTATTTCTTGGATGATTAGGAATAAATGTATCCATCTAGGTTTTCTTATATCATTTTAGAGTCTCTTGAAAGCAAATTAAATTTGGTTGTTAAAACTTGGGATTTGAACCAATGGATGAAATTTCTTGGATGCTTGAGTACTACTTAGTTATGGACTCTAGATTGATGACTTGAGATGAATTCTTTTCACCTAGTGAGGATTAGCCTAATTCTTGTGATACACACATGTAATTGTACTCTAGAACTTGCTTAGGTTCTTTCAAAATTATATTTCTATGATTAGATCACATTTATAGAGGTAAATCACTTTGTTTCCTTTCTCACATCAATTTTTGCAATTTTGTTGTTGACCTACTCTATATTTCATTTTCCTTCCCTAATCTTCATGTTTATCATAATATTTTCATTGGACTTGGGTACTTGAATATTTTTTGATGTTATTTTGCCCGAGACGGACAAAAGTTTAAGTGTGGGGGAGGATGCAAGCATTCTATCAAATATTGAGGACAATCAAGCATTGACAATCTACAAGGGAAGTGTGTTAATGTGAATTAAGTTTTGTATCAAGAGTGAGTTGCAAAAGTTGGTTAGTGAAGACTGCATGTGGAACATCTAAATTCCTAGTTATAATTTGAGGTTTCAAGTTCTTTGAGGCATACTCCGGAAATTTTTGTTTCTCACGTTGAAGTTGGGAAATGAAGTTTTTGGCAACAAGAAAAATCTGGAATAGAAATGGAAATGGGATTTCACATTGTATAAAGTAAAGTTCAGTAATTTTAGTGAAGATTTTGAAGTATTGATTCAAAATATGAAACTTCTTGGTTTGAAGCTTGTTTGAGCTCTATTTCTAAATTAAGTTGCATATAAAGCTAATAGTTTGAGCCCTCATGAACTTTTCAGATTCTGAATTTTGCATAGATGAGACAATTTGGAGCAGAATCTGATGCTAATTCAAAGTTGCCGGGAAGGGGAAGCTTAGCTAGTTGCTAAAAACAGAAGAAAAAAAAACTTAGCTGCAGAAAAATAGAAAACAGAAAAAAAAAGAAGAAGAAAAGAAAAGAAAGTGAATGAAGTGGAAGTTGAATGCTGAGTTAGATATTTGAACTGAAGTTGGAAACAAGGAGTTCATTGAAGTCAAGAGTTAGCTACTGATCAGAAGAAGAGAAAAACATCAGGCAAACAATTCAAAAGTCTGCAGTTTCAGCTACTGATCATCACCTGATTGGTCCCCAGACCGATCAGGCAGGTGACTGATCGGTCCCTTGACCGATCAGAGGCAGCCAGTCCGATCAGATGAGCTCCAGTCCATTCCAGTGACCGATTAGGAAGAGACTGATTGGTCTAGTGACCGATCAGCAGACACCGGCACACTAAGTTTAGCCATCAAAGAGTCATGGTTTGCTCCCTACTCCACTACAACTCTGATTTCACTAGAAGACACCATCAAAGGGTCAAAGCGCATTAAGAAACATTTTTGAGTGTCCAAGTCTTCCATTTACTCTACTTTTTCCATATTTCCTTATCATACCATATTTCATTACTTTTTCCATATTTTCTTACCATGCTATATTTCTTTTCCATATTTCCTTGTCATATCACATTTCTTTACTTTCTTTATCATGAATCTTTAGCATCAAAGTTCATCAAACTTCTATTTCTACTTTACCATTTCATATATCTTCTTTAACATGTTCTAATAAGCTTTTGTAGATGTGGATCCAAATCAAGAATGATGGTGGAGAGTAGATAATAAGCAAGCCTATGATAGTGCAAGAACCTTGTTGTGCTAGAGTGAGCTCCACTTTCATCAAAAATGTAGACTTAGGAAGAGAGCCACTTTAAAACTTCCCTTGCAAGGTTTTTTGTGAAATTCATCTTAATGAGTCAAGAAGGACGAAGTATGCTAAGTTGTTGATGTAAGGACAAGTTTCTAGTCCATTGAGCTTAGATTTTTGAGAATTGACAACCCTAGGTAATTCCCTTTCAATTGCTTCTAACTATGATTGAGAACAATCTTAGGAGATACATCCTTAGTTTACTAGTTGGCTTGTGCGAGATGCCCAAGAGTAAGTGTGGGGGAGTTGATAACTACCATTTTATTGATAAATTTAGGCTCTCAAAGCCATGTTTTGATCCATTTTTATATACTTAAGTTTGTATTTATAGTAGGTTTTATGAATTCTTTCTATTTTGGCTTTTAATACAATTCTTTCTATATTTGAGATATTTTGGGCACTAAATTTGAATATCATTTTGTAGGTTCCAAATGATCATGGACCTAGATCAGATTGGGTCAAACTTGAGTCAGCATTGGATCCGGATCAAAGGGATCAAGCATCTGATTAATATGGGTCGTCCATTCAAGAGAACGGCTAGATCTGAGCCATCCGTCAACTTCTGGTCAATCCAAGATCAACTTAGAGTAAATCAAGACCATGGATCAAGATCTGAAGTTTGGAGCCAAATCATAGTCCATCTGACCGTCGAATCGAGCTTAGGAGGAGTTTCAACCGTCCATTCAAAGGAAAGGAAGATCTGAGCCATCCATCGCTGATCTGATTGATCCAAGCTGAGGAGAAGTAGATCAGAGCCATTGATCAAGATCTGGAAGGTTTGGTTCAGATTGGAGAAGATCCGACCGTTGGATGAAGCCAAAACGATCTCAGCCGTTCATTTCAAACTATAAAGCCATTAATTCCCCAAGATCCAGCATCGTCGCGTCTTCGCAGCAGCCGTCTTCTTCGCATTTTCTTCATAGTTTCTTCATCAATTTTTACCTCGTTTCTTTCATCCGATCGCGCGACCCATCAAATGTGTTTGTCTCCAAGATCTTAGATCATCAAGGTGAGTTTTCTGTTCAGTTTTGCTAACTAATTCTCGCAGCTGAGAGGAGAAAAGGGGAGGGTTTCACCTAAGCTCCATTACACCGATTGCAACACTTGATCGCGGGTTTTCATCGACCGAAGCTGAAGAAT
The DNA here is from genome assembly GCA_024364735.1 of Boesenbergia rotunda. Taxonomy (NCBI): domain Eukaryota; kingdom Viridiplantae; phylum Streptophyta; class Magnoliopsida; order Zingiberales; family Zingiberaceae; genus Boesenbergia; species Boesenbergia rotunda. The sequence goes on along the minus strand of JAGFNQ010007834.1, from coordinate 214,271 downwards.
TGATAGGAGGGGTTCTCTGACGCAGCTCTGAAGGTTTTTGGCTCGATCGCGAACCAGCGCGTCAAGAGGAGTTCGGCGTTCAGCTACTGACCGATCGGGTTGATCAGACAGAGATGACTCTGATCGGTCCCGTGACCGATCAGAGGAAGACCTGATCGGTCGGTTGACCGATCAGGGAGAGCAGAACACCAAGATCCACGACAAACTGAACAAGGAGCTTTCCTTCGTTGATTTTCGAGTTTAGAGGGTCTCTTGCTCATCCTTTGTGTGACGGCAAAGGGAAGTCTTGTGATGAATTGATTTGATGTTCTCATTAGAATTATTTTGGTTTTAACATGTATTATTTCAGATTGCTCTTGCTTGTTTCTACTACATTTCAAGTCAACTCTTTAAGTATTGCTTTGTGCTTAGTTTTAATTCCTTGCAATTAGTTCCTGACAATTAATTCTCTGCAATTTATTACCTGCAATTAGTTCTTTAAGTTCAATTTTATAGTTTGGCTTTAATTGTTTAGTTGCTCATCTCGTTAAGTTCTTTAAGATTAGTTCTTGTAACTTCTTAATTCATTACCTTGCTTAGTTAAGCCCATTTCGATCCGCCATTGCTATTTCATATTGTCATTCCTTGTTGCAAACAAACCCCCATTTTATTAGAAAACCCAAATCATCAAACGATAAATAATTTGCAAGCTCGAGTTAAACATTCATTCAACTAGTCCTTCGAAAAATATGACCTGAGGCCCCTCTACTACATTTTAACTTTGATAGCCAATGGGTTTCGGTTTATAAATATCTAAATTTGAGTGCTCATCGTGACACTAGTATTGGGTTCCATCAGTAGGTTGTGCAGGTTTACACATATGGACTTAGCTGGACGGTCTCGGTACGGTGAAGGGTGGCATGGAGACAAGTTGGAGGCTTGTGTGCACCCGAGGGACCTTGGAGAGCAGAGATGAAAAGCTGAGGGGTGCGGACTTCGAGGTATGCGTGAAGGAAGGCATGGAGGCAAGCTGGAGGCTTGCATGCATTGGAGGGACGGGAGCCGAAGATGAAGAGGGCGCGAAGGCAACAGTCGACGCTGCTGATGAGGAGTCAGTCGAGTCGTGAGGGTACGAGTGCTGTGTGATTGTACTCGGGAAATCCTAGGGTTCGAGTGCGGAGTGGAATGCACTCGGGAAGCGTAACCTTAGGTATGTGAGTAGACCAGTCGACTGGCGATGGGGCAGTCGAATGATGAAACTCACAAAAGGGTCTCAGCTCTGGACCAGTCGACTGCCCTGGCAGTAGACTGGTAGCGGCTAGTGAGTTGGCTGAAAATTTGAACGTTGGGGTTGCAACGGTCGAATTTCAGTGGCACCAGTCGATTGCCCTGAGGGCAGTCGACTGGTGGTGAGGGTTTCAGCACGAGTCCTATTTAAAGAGGACTTCGTGGTGGCTGAGATTCTTGACGAATATTGTCTTGGTTAAAGGCAAGATAGTAGTCTTTGTGCTCAGATATTCTCAAGGTGTTGTGGTGAGGTTTCTCCACCCACAAGGAGCGACGAGGGCTAAACAGAGGTTATCCGGGAAGTGATCCACCGACGGATTCTTGAATTAGTCACCCTTAGGGGTGGATACCAAGTAAAACCGGTTTGTTAGCATTGTTCTTTACATTGTTAGTTTGTTTTATTGTATATTCCGCTTGCGTAACTAACCGTGTAGGAAGAACGAGTTTGAAAAATACTATTCACCCCCCTCTAGCGTACGGAATCGATCTAACAATATGTTTAAAAAAAATTAGCATATGCATGGCATGACAATTATGCATGAGTCTGTTAGTGATATGAGAGAAGTGTCATAAGGCAATCGCCTTATGATTGTAAAATATTTATTTTAATAAATGATAATTCACTATTTGAGTGTATATACTTGTGTATTTGATTGGGATCTTAAAGTCATCTACTGAATGTTCGCAATACAACTCACAACATAAGAGAATTTGTGATGGGATCACAACTAGTGATTATCTCTAAATGTGCAAATGTGAAGTATTGAAAATATCCCTAGTCGATGAATTGATAAATACGGACACTATCAATTCTGTTGAGACTAGCATGGGTTATTCTCTAATCAGCTGATTCTCACTGGCTGGTGACATTGGGATGTCCGGAGATAAACATGGATGCTAGTTAAGGGAACTAGTTCATCGGAGTGACTAGCTGTAAAACTTCATATGGAATCTATATATAGAAATGTCAATGAAGTTCTTACTGCGGCTTAAGTGCGATGTTCCTTTGACTTGCGGTGTTCAAGTCATCTTGGTCATGGAGACTTATACTTTAACATCTTAAGCAAGCATCTCCAAGGAGGTGTGGACCCAGGATGATTGGGTATAAGCTGAAGTGCCCGAATATGTTTGAACAACCTACAAAGGATTCACCACTCCTTGCGAGAAGATGTATACTCAGGCCTATCGTCGGATTGTTACTCAAAGCCTCTGGCCAGAGTATATCATGTTTAGAGTGCGAGTCTCTAAAATACATAAGAGTAATTAGAAATCCAAAGGACCAGAAAGATACTACTTGGGCTAGGTGTGACGTAGTCAGTCTAGTGGGGACTGACACAAACAGACCATGTCCTGAACCAAGTGGGTATAAGATGGTGAAGGGAATGAGGCACGATTCATTAGAGCTGCTGAAGGGTTTCGTAATTACTTCTGAGGTCAAACCGTTGATCTTTCGATTAATTGGGGTCATGATGTACTACTAGGTGCCACTCATGACCGTTCTATAATTGGTTAATTATAGACGGCCAACATAAATCGAAAGCCTATTTAGTCACACGCACTACGAGTAATCCGAGGGATTTAAAAAGAGTTGAAAATTGGATTTTTCAATCAAGAGAAATAAGTCGGATGTGAGTTGATCAGAGGCGCAACGGAAACTTAAAATGGCTAAGTCTTTTGAAGGCTTATTGGGCGAATTAAATGAGTTTAATTCGCGATCGGTTCGGGTTATTTTGGCCGACCAAAGAGGGTGTCCACCCTCTTGGTTTGGCCGGCCAATAAAAAGGGGATAAACCAATTTAATTGGTTTAATTAATAAAATAAATCTAGCGCGATTTGTTTTATAAATTATGGATAAATAAATTGATATATAAAGAAATTTATATAAAGAGATTTATAAAGAAATTTGTAGTAAATTTATTCTTTTTATGGAAATTAAAATAAACCATGAATTGGTTTAATTTTAATTTATAAAATCAATTATAAATTGAGTTATCCATGATAAGAAAATTTTATACAAATTTTTTTCCATAATTAAAAGAGAGAGAGTATTTGTTTTATTATAAAGTTAGTTATAATAAAACTTGGTTTAAACGGAATAATTCATAAAAGAATTTATAGGATAAATTTGTTATGAAAATTCCGTTAAAAGGGAGACTTGGCAAGGGAGATGCTACTATATAATGAAACACAAGAAAACCCTAAAAAAAGGCCCTCCTCACCTCCTCTCTCTCTCTCTCCGTCCGGCACCAAATAGCAGGTGTTGTTCCTTCTCCATGCAATTCATTGCTCATGTAATTGAACTGCTCAATTCCTTCTCCACGCAATTAATTGCATGCAATTAAACTTCCTTCTCCACGCAATTAATTACATGCAATTAAACTTCCTTCTCCACACAATTAATTGCCCATGCAATTAATCTGTTCCAAGAGAGGAGTACAAGGAGGAAGAAAGAAGTTGCCTCACACAACTTGTTGGAGCAGATGTAAGAAATTGCCTCACGCAATTTCTTGGAGGAGAAATAAATTGCATCACGCAATTAATTTCTTGGAGCAGAAGAGTTGCCTCACGGCAACTTTATTGGAAGAATTTTCTTCGAGCAGGAAGCATATGACGAACGGATCGCGTCTCCTTCCTTCCTTTCTCGGAATTTAGATTCCGACTCTTGGAGGTTAGTTTCCTTTCTTCTATCTTGATCTTCTAGTTGTGCCTTCCGAGAATCTAGTAGTTCTCGTCGGCACAAAACTCGTGGCTTAGCGAAGTCATCCCGACGATACTCGGCGTGGACGCGAATAGAGGCAGAGCTTCCAAGGGACGCTACGGTTGGATCTCGTCCCTTACTTCGAGTTACGAGAGGTATAAAGTAAATTAGTTTACTTTTCCGCAAAGTTTTATTTTATGATTATGTCGATACACCATAAGGTTGCATGCTAGATACGAAGTTAAAATAATTTAGGAAATTATTTTATGCAAATTCTTCCGCTGCACGTAAAAATTTAAAATTTTACGAACTCGTATCCTTGTCAACATGCACCCGGTCCCAACAGAGTCAAACAAGTCAAAACATTTAATTAAGTTTCTAAAGATGTATCAAATTCCCGATTTGAAACATGTCGTGTGAACCCGCGAATATGCCAACCCACTTTGACATATTTGTTGTTATTTAGTTGGGGGTTTCAGTTAGGTAGGATTTTATTTGGTTGCATTTTAAGTTATTAAGATTTATTTAAGTTTATGTCTTAATTTAGATTGTTAAGATTTAATTAGAGATTATAATTAATTAAGGATTTATTACGTTAATTAAGAATTAATTGGATTTAAGTTGAATTATTTAAGATTTAATTAAGTTGATTAAGAATTAATTAATTGAAGTTGAATTGATTAAACTTTAATTAGATATTAAAGTCAATTAAGGATTAATTTAATTTATTACGTTAATTAAGAATTAATTGGTTTTAAGTTGAATTAATTATAATTTAATTAATTAAGGTTGGAATCATTAAAGATTTATTAAGGTTGAGATAATTAAAGATTAATTAAGGTTGAGATAATTAAATATTAATTAAGGTTGGAATAATTAAGGTTGAAATGATTAATTAATAGTTGTTGGTTTAATTTCATCATTTTCATTATTTCGAAAATTTCTGATTCATTTATTATTTATGCTTTATTCAATTTTTCGAATTTTTCTAACAATTTTGATATGTTTGACTTTTTGTGAACTTTATTAACTACAGCCTTGATCCTAGCGAATTCACTTTCCTCCTCATCCTCATCATCAAAATCACATCCTTCTACATCTTCATAGTAGGTGGAGTAATTTGGACCACTAGTTAATGTTTTATAATAATTGTTTTCAGGATTATCCAAGAAAATAATAAATGATTATCCAAAGATATTTTAATTTAATATCATCAAAGTTATCCTCAACATTATCTCTAATATCCTTAGGAATATTTTCAACAAAATCATTCTTATCCTCAGAAATAACTTCAATATTTTCAGGATTAATCTTAAAATTATCAGAATTAATTTCAGGATTATCAGTAACATTTTCAGATTTAAATTCAGAATTATCATTAACACTTTCAGATTTAAATTCAGAATTAATTTTAGCATTATCCGTAAAATTATTAGAATTAATTTTAACATTATCAGTAAAATTTTCAGAATTAATTTTTGTATTATTAGAAAAATTATCAGAGTTAATTTTAGCATTATCAGAAAAATTATCAGAATTAATTTTAACATTATCAGTAAAATTATCAGAATCAATTTTTACATTATTAGTAAAATTATCAGAATTAATTTTTACATTATCAGTAAAATTATCAGAATTAATTTTTGAAATTATTGAATTAGTATTAATGATTAAGCAGTTACTTTTTGATATTTTAACCATATCCACATTTTGTAACAGGTCATGCAAGATATTTATTTGACTATGCAATAATTCTAATTTATCAGAAAAATTATCTAAATTATTTACATAGGATAGTGCAGGAATTTGAAAAGCTTTCCGAACGTAAATTTTGTGTACTTTTGCCGGACACTTATTTTTGTAGTGTCCGTACATTTCACATTTGAAGCACCGTACGTGTAACGCTCCAAATTTTGGGCTTGCTTCTGATTGTAAAAAGGGCACAAAAATGTCGATATATATTATTAGATTGTATGACATTTATTTCATAAATGAATAAAATTACCTTTTTGTGATTTCATGATTTAATGTTATGTGATTTCATTAGAAAAGATTAGGAATATGTAAATTGCATAAATTAGAATATGTGATTTCATGAATTGGAATATGTGATTGCATAAATGTGATTTGAGAATATGAGAGTGAATTGGACTAATGGGCTTTGCAAAAGTGAAAACCAAAGAGGAGCAAAAATATGCTCTTGCCGAGGATCGAACCTTGGAACTCTTGGTAAGCAAAGCCTTGAAAAGCAACAAAGTAACCAGTTCACCCAGCAGGGGATTTCTGAGAGGAAGGAAGGGAAATTCTTGTTAAGGGTTAGGGAATGTGAAAGGGTAGAGGCAGAGGCTCTTGATGAGAAACCCCTTGGTGAAGGGACACTTGGAGAAGAGGCACTTTGTCTCTTCCCTTAGTATAAATAAGAGGGAGTGCTAAGGGGCTAACCATCATTGTTGCAAACCCCTCACTCACTCTCCCTCTTCAAGTTGTCGAAATCCTAAACTCCCTTCTCCCTCTTCAATTTTCGAAATTCAAAGGAAGGGTCTCATCCCAAGGGACACTCCCAAGACCCCATTGAAGGTTTGAATCTCTTGCAAGGCAAGAAGAAGTCAAGGACCTCAAGAGCAAGGACAAGCGCATCCCCTCCGAATTAAGGGTATACCTTAAGGATATTTAGCGATAGAAGTAAGTGCCCCTCACCTGTAGCATAATTGCTGTGTATGATTTCCTTCTTCTTGTAGTTTGCGAAAATGGGGATTTGCCCTAGGTAAGTTTCGGCCACCCCTTAAGGGAAAGCCTTGGTTACTTTTTGATACATGAGAAGACCCCTTGGAACTTAGGGTATACCTATATGTTGATTTCCTTCAAGTTGTGATGACAAAAAAATTAGGGTTTGCACCCCCTACAAGTTTCGGCCAAGACATGGAAAAATTAGGGATTCAAGGGTTGAATTACTCTATGATGTATCTTATGTTAGTGTATGACATGATAGTGTGGATAAGGTGTTTGTATAAATGGTTGTGTGAATGTTTGATTTCAAAAACCCTAAATCCCCCTACCCTACACTTTCGGCCAACCCTAGAAGAATTAGGGTTTAGGGTGCATGATTAACCTATGATGAAATCCATGTTTAATAATGTTGTATGATATGTATGTGAGGTGTTTGTGTAAATGTTTGTGTGAAGGTTTGATTTCCAAAAACCCTAATCCCCCCCTACCCTACACCATTCGGCCAACACCCTAAAGTTAGGGTTTGTAAAGGATAAACTACCCTATGAGATATGCTTATGTTTGGGAAGATGATATGTATATGCATGTGATGTTTAAATGGAATGCTTGATTGGAAAACTTAACTTTCCCTAGGGTTAACTTTCGGCTAAGGCATAAAATGTTAGGGTTTATGAAGGTTGATTACCCCATGATGTATGCTATGCTTAATATGATACATGATATATATATATATGATGATTGTATGGGATGTACCCTATGAGATATGCTTTTGTTTGGGATGATGATATGTATATGCAAGTGATGTTTAAATGGAATGTTTAATTGGAAAACTTAATTTTTCCCTAGCATGTGATATTCGGCCAAAGCATGGAACATTAGGTGTATGAAGGTTGATTACCCCATGATGTATGCTATGCTTAGTATGATACATGATGTATATATATATGATACTTGTATGGGATGTTTGATGTCAAAAACCTAAGCTACCTCCACCCTTAACTTTCAGCCAAAGGGCCCTATACTTGGGATTGGATTAATAAATACCATGCATGATAATGATCTTGTGTAGGATATGACATGCTTGTGTGATTCTTGATATGTTGACTGAAATGCATGCTAGCCCAAATACAACTTTCGGCCAAGAGAGAACTCTTGGACCCTAGCCTTGGTTGCTCCCATGAAATGCATGCTTTATACTATGCTAGTTATCATGATTATGAATGCATACATATGTATAAGAATGAGCCCTATAGGGCATGAATGAAGAAGGCTTAGGGCCTAAAGAATGCTTCCCTAGAAGGTTGGGCCTAAGAGCATACTTTATGAAAATGAAGAACATGATAACTATTTTATTTTGTAATGGCTTGTACTATAGACTCTTAATGCGAGTCAAATGATTATGATACTAGGCTGAAGGACTTTTGAGAAGGCCTAGTAAACCCTAGTGGTTCGGGATTAGCTACCTCGTTCCTATTCAGGGGCGCGCGCAAAACATGAAGTACAAGACGGGCCCTAATGATTATGCTATGTTCAAGTATTATGCTTATATGTTTTCAAAAGCACCTTCCTATGAAGTTAACATGCTTAGATGTTTAACATGCTTAAATGCTTACCATGCTTGAATGTGATATATTCTCTTACTTTCCATGATATCCGGTTTTGTGAGTAGGACAGGGTCTTACTAAGCTATTGCTTATCGTTTAGTGTTTCCCCTTATGCTACAGATAAAGGACGCTAAACTATGGAGGTTGCGGGAGAAGGGCAAGTGTGTGTGTGATAGTGCTGGTAGATAAAAAGGATCTTGTTCTTAGTTGCTTCAAGTTTGGGAACTTGTCATGTTAAACCCATGTTATGTTTTTCTTTTTATATACATGCTATGTTTGAAGATGAATAAAAATAATTATGCTTCCGCTACATGAACCTTGCATGCTTAAATGATACATATGCCCATGCATAGATTAGGTAGAAAAATATGAATGCATGCATGTAGTTGTAATGTATGAAAATTAAAGTAGCGCCGCCGAATCCCTAGGGGATTAAGGTCGGGCGTTTACAGTACGTGGCTCTTGTCCCTCCGGACTCCGGGTGCTGGGATTTCCTTTGCCGCTGGTGAAGAACGAGTCTTACAAGTAGGACACTGATTTTTGTAGTGCCCTCTCTCCCTGCACTTAAAGCATGTAATATGTAATTTTAAAACTGACATTTAAAATAAATTATACCTGATTCACCCCTGGGTTTCCCCTCAACTCCTGGCGTCTTTGCTCCGTCGGCTGTTAGTCTGATGAAGAGCGTTCAGGCTCTGATACCACTTGCAGGACCGGTGCCGTCGATAGAGGGGGGGTGAATATCGACCATTAATCTTTCACGGAAACTTCTGATCATATACTTACGAATAGTCGTTCTAAACAGAGCGTTAGTAGCACAGCGGAAAACAAGACAAAATAAAGGACAACACAATATGCATGCGGGATTTTTACTTGGTTCACGACCCCCCAGGGTCAGTACATCCAAGGCCTAAATACGGGAATGCCCATCCACTAATGGTCTCCTTTCCGGACTTTCCAGAGGCGGAGAAACCCATCTTACAGTGCACAGTTTACAATCAAAAGAATAGATAAAATACGTGCGGAAAGTAAATTCAAACCGAGCAAAACAGAGTTGAAGACTCCGTCGATCTGGACCTCCGAAGTGCCACGCACTTCCTCCTGGAGTCTCCTTGGTCACAGAGCTTCATCGTTAGTGCTTTGTCGTCACTTGGGAGGCTTAGAATGGTTTCCGAATGATGTATTTGAGCTGAGGGGTCGAAGTCCCTTTTATAGCTTTCATTGGGGCGCCTGTGATGAATGGGGTGCCTCACAAGACTTGGTCAAAGCTTATCTCCGCGCCGAACTCGCAGCAGCCGACAAGGCTCTTTACCAGGGCACCTTGGACCATTGAGGTACCTCATTGATTGAGGCGCCCTGGTTCATTGAGGCACCTACATCAATGAGGTGCCCTGTTTGATGGGGGCGCCTAGTAGCCTTCTTTCTAGCCCTATTGTGTGTTTGTTTGCCTGCTTTGTCTTCAACATTAGGTACCTGCAAGATACATAAATACAAGGAAAACATGCAAATAATCATAACCTTAAGGAAATGGTTATGACTTCGGATTTCCATGAAACCCTAGGTCGAACCGACGCAAGTTCCCACCCCCGGGAACGCGCCTTTCACCTACTCCTCTCAGGAGACGGTTGCCACCTAGTTCATTCGGGTGGACTTTTGCTTAGCCTTCGATACTCTCGGATCTCGAGATGTCCGAACCTCGACCCGTCTCTACTTCTGTCCTTATTCATCGCTCAGCTAAGTTGCTCAATCCCTCGGACCAAGATTTCGTGCCCCAACCCTAGGTCCAGGACTTAGTGCCTAACTTCACTCATCAGGACTTTTGCCCAGCTTCACTCACCAGGTCTTAGTGGCCAACTCACCAGGTCTTAGTGCCCAACTTCACTCACCAGGTCTTAGTGCGCAACTTCACTCACCAGGTCTTAGTTCCCAATTCTTTGAACCAGGACTTAGTGCCTAGGTTAACTAGGACTTTTTATTCACTTTGTTACTCCTCTCTTGACTCACCCTTCCCTTGTTCAATGTATCACTGACTTAAGCATATTGTCAAACATTGAAACACTTAGAGGAGGGCATCACTGATGCATCTTGCACCAATAATTACCCAGCGACAGCGACAGGGTAATTTGCCCTATCGGCTTTACTCGGTACCCGGTGAAGCCGAAGTGTGGCGTCGCCACCAGATGCAGTTCCTCGTCATAAATCTGCATTTGGTCTAGGGCCGCCTTGTATAGGATGATCACGGAACTATCTGTATCCACGAAAATACGCTTGACCTCATAATTTGCAATGTGGGCTAGGATTACCAGAGCATCTTCGTGGGGAGCTTCTACGTGCTTCAGGTCCTCCGAGCCGAATGAGATTGTAGGGTCGCGCCATTAGCTACTGCTAGTCCCGATGGTGTAGTTCTCCAACCGCAAGGTATGAGCTTTCCTTACGCTGTTGGAATCCCCTCTAGTAGGACCTCCAGAGATCACCCTGACATGACCCAACGGGGGGCCTCGAGCAGGGGCCTTGCCCTTCCTGGGATCTCGCTCAGGGGAGAGGGATCGCTGGGGAACCCCCTCCCGACTTCTTCCCCTAGAACGTGACCAGGATGGTCGCCGGGCTCCGTCCTCCCCTATTGGCCACTGACGATGGGAAAGACTCCTTCTCAGGGACCTCTGGCGACATCCCGCCTTTTTCCAGCATTTCCAGGGCTTGTTATCTGCTTCCCCCGCTAGCCTTTTCTTAAGAGCATGACACTCTTCGGTGTAGTGCGTGTTGCTTCCATAGAAGTCGCAGTACTTCCTCGATGGTTTTGGTTCTTGAGTTTCCACCATTTCTACTAGCCTTTTCTTGCCAGCCCAGTGATCTCTCCTCGATCAAGAGTCTTTGGCATCAACAGGGGCTGGTGGTTCCTTTCTCTCCGACTGAACCATGGTCGGTGTAACGGCTCCGGCTGGATCATTGCGCAGGGCATGCTGCACTTCATCGACGTTGACGTGCTTGACGAAGCGTCCTTGCAAATTGTCGAAACTAGTTGGTGGCTTCTTCACCAACGATCGGAAGAAGTCTCCTTTGGAGAGGCCCTACGTGAAGTCACTGACCAAGATCTCCGATGTTGCGGTTGGCACATCCTGTGACACCCGATTGAACCGCTGGATGTAATCCTTCAGCGGTTCCTTCGCCTTCTAATTGAGAGCGAAGAGGTTGAGTGTCATTTTCTGGTATCGACGGCTACTAGCAAAGAGGTGGAGGAAGGTGGTTCTGAGCTCCAGAAAGGAGTTGATAGAACCTGTTGGATCGGAGAAAATCGATAGAAGGGGGGTGAATATCGATCGTATTTTTTTCAGAAAAGTAGAGCGATTACTCAGCAGAAAACAATAAAACAATCGCTAACACAAGTAGGTTTTACTTGGTTCAGAGTTGCGGTCAGCTCCTACTCCAAGGCCAGGGTCCTTAACCGTTTATATTGGGCAATTCTATATTCGTTAAAAATCTTTTACAGATTGAGTATAGATATAGAACTGAAATCGAAAGTACAACACTTTCGTAATTAAAAATTACCGACGCCCGAGGAGGATGAAAATTTGGAGCAGAAGGTCGTCGAGGGTGCTAGAATCGTGAAGTCGGAGCTTGTCGAAGCGTAGCGCTTGAACGAAAGTGCTGTGAGCGATGTGAGCGAGAGTGTTAGAAGCCTTGGGGGTGAACCCCTATTTATAGCAGCCATAGGGGCTCCTGTATCGATGGGGGTGCCTGACACGTGGCCTCTCCTGAGAGAACTCCTATCCGCAGGCTCGGTCAGTGCTTATCCCCTTCACTGAGGCGCCTGGGCTGATGGGGGTGCCTGTGTTAACACAGGCGCTTGAGCTGACTTGGTCCAGAGGCTTCGTGGCAGTTTGCTTCGTTGGTTTTCCTTTGGCCTTGAACTGGGGCACCCATATCCACACGGGCGCCTAGCCCAGTGAGGCGCCTCACTCCATTGAGGCGCCTGAGCTGCAGAAATAATGTTTCTTCATTCCCTGCAACCAAGGTTAGTTCCAAAACATAAGAAGCAAATATGTTAGCCATTATTTACAGCCTAAGTTGCCTTGGTTCTGACTTTGGGTCTTCCAAATGGAACCCTAGGTCGAACCGACGCGACTGTTCCCTCGCACGGGGAACGCGTCCTCAGCTACTCCTCTCAGGAGATTTTACCTTTTGCCAACCGGCTCCTCCAGTTGAACTTTTGCCCGATCCTCCCAATCAGGTCTTCATGCCCAGTCCACGACCAGGACTTCTTGCCCAACTTTCGGTCAGGTCTTCGATGCCCAGCCCTTTGCCAGGACTTCATACCCAGTCCTCGACCAGGACTTCTTGCCTAGTGTACCTAGGACTTTCCTGCACACTTAGTAAGCTTGTTAGATCACAATAACACCTTAACTTCTGAACCCTTTTCTATTATCAAAACACAGGTTTGACTTTGGTGCTTCCGGCACCAACAATCTCTCCCTTTTTGATTTATGGCAACACGATTCAAAAAGCTAAGTTAAAAAGATAGCATATTTAACAAGTAAGGAATTCATAACAAAAATTTAGTTTTCTCCCACTGAAATGAATATTCTCCCCCTGAGTTTTTCAAAATATGTGGATTTTTGTAAACCTTCTAAGTGCTTTAGATTTTGACTAAGTGCTGAAGTATTTATACTTAGATAAAAGGTTTTTGAAAAAATTTCAAGCTTTCTATACTTAGAAAATTTTCCTAGAAGGTTTTTCACACTTAGAAAATTTTCCAAAATGTTTTTGCAAGTTTTAGAAAAAAATTTCAAAAAGTTTTGCAAGTTTTTCATACTTAGAAAAGTTTTCCAAAAAGTTTTTCATACTTAGAAAAGTTTTCCAAAAAGTTTTTGCAATTTTTTCATACTTAAAAAAGTTTTCCAAAAAGTTTTTCATACTTAGAATAGTTTTTCATACTTAGAAAAGTTTTCCAAAAAGTTTTTGCATGTTTTTCATACTTAGAAAGGTTTTCCAAAAAGTTTTTCATATTTAGAAAAACAGATTTTCACGTAGCACCATTTAAGTACTTAGAATATTTTGAGGTGCTTTAGAAAATACTTAGAAATACTTAGTTTTGAAATGCTTAGATTTGAAAAAACATTTTTAAGCACTTAGTTAGTTTTGAAATGCTTAGATTTAAAAAAATATTTTTAAGCACTTAGTTATTTACTTTACTTTTTGAAAAAGAGATAAAAATTTTGGAAAAAAAAATTTCTTTGAAAAAATTTCTCTTTTTCCTTTCTCTCCCCCTTTGCCATATATCAAAAAAAAACATTGATACTAATTACAGCAGGTAAATTAGAGCTAGTAAAAACAATTGAAGTTCTGTATTGAACCAACTCTAATAACTTTAAGCATAAACTGGACCAATCCAAATTAAACCGTTCTTGTTTGGGTCCTATCAAACCCAGTTAGCTACTTACTAACTGTCATAAATAGTAGCTTTCGCTAGGGTTAGTCAAGTTAAGTGATTTGATCAAGTTAGATTTTCTAAGCTTGACACTTAACCTGATTGCTATTCAAATTATATTTATTGTCCCAATTACTGCAGATGCACTGACTTAAAGCATCTTGAATCAAGACATAGATCTAAGCATCTCAACCTAGTCTAGGTTATCAATCAAAAGTACCCTAAGGTGCTTGTGAGATGCTGGCTTCTAGATCTATAGGTGCATGCATTTCTAGGGTTAGGGCCTAAGTTTGGTCCATTTGCGAAAAAGCCCTAGTTTTGAAGGGGGTAGTTTTTGAAATAAAACTAAGTCGAAAAATCAGCTTGAATTTTAAACAAACTTGATAAAAGAAATGATTTTTCAAGAAAATGATTAATTAAAAAAAAGAAATGAAACAATTTTTTTTAAAAAAATGTAGAGCAGTCCTATTCTACTAAGCATAACCCTAACTGCCTTCTTAGTGAGCTAAACTCAGACTCAGGTAAGGGTTCGGTAATGATATCAGCTAAGTTGGACTTTGGGTCCACATGCTTAAGGACTATTTCACCCCTAGCTACATGATCCCTTACAAAATGATGTTTAACTTCTATATATTTTGTTCTGGAGTGTTGAATTGAGTTCTTAGTCAGGTTGATTGAGCTAATGTTATCAATATAGACTTGGGTTTGGGTGTAGTCAAGCTGGAAGTCCTTAAGAGTGCGCATCATCCATAAGAGTTGTGCCACACACTCTCCTAAGGCAACATATTCTTCTTCTGTTGTAGACAGTGCTACGCAGTATTGCTTTATGCTACACCTGCTGACTAGGCTATGACCTAAATGTTGGCAGCTTCCACTTGTACTATTTCTATCTAGCTTGCACCCAGGATAGTTAGAGTCAGAAAATCCTGACAATTTGAAAGTGGAAGTCCTAGGATACCAAATCCCTACATTTAGGGTACCCTTAATGTACCTAAGTACTCGTTTTAGGGCTGCTAAGTGGGATTCCTTAGCACATGTTTGGTACCTAGCACACATTCCTATAGAGAATAGGATATCAGGTCTGCTAGCTGTAAGGTAGAGTAGACTTCCAATCATACTTCGGTATAGCTTATGATCTACAGGCTTACCTTCAGGGTCACTATCAATTTTGACATTTGTGGCCATAAGAGTACTTATGCTTTTGGAGTTATCCATTTTAAATTTCTTTATTAACTCTTTATCATAGTTGGATTGGTGAACATAATTACCATCTCTAGCTTGTTTAATTTGCAATCCTAAGAAGAAGTTAAGCTCACCTACCAAGCTCATTTCGAATTCATTTTCCATAATTTTTACAAACTCTTTTAGAAAGTTTGAGTTGGTGGATCCGAAAATATATCGTCAACATAAATTTGGACAATAAAAATATCATTTTCTAGGGGTTTAACAAAAAGGGTGGAGTCAATATGGCCTTGGTTAAATTCCTTAGAAATAAGATAGGTTGATAAACGTTCATACCATGCCCTAGGTGCTTGTTTCAACCCATAAAGTGCTTTTTTAAGTTTAAACACATACTCAGGTTTTTCTAGGTCCTCAAATCCTGGGGGTTGTCCTACATAGACTTCTTCTTTGATAAACCCATTTAAGAAGGCAGACTTAATGCCCATTTGGTATAGCTTGAACCCTCTATGGGTTGCAAATGCTAACAACATTCTAATTGACTCAAGTCTGCCTACTGGGGTATAGGTTTCATCATAGTCTAATCCTTCGACTTGACTAAACCCTTTAGCTATTAAGCAGGGTTTATTTCTAACTATTTCCCCTTGGTCATTTAGTTTATTCCTAAACACCCACTTAGTATCTAAAATAGGCTTGCCCTCAGGTTTAGGTACTAGTTCCCAGACTTGATTTATTTCAAATTGGGCTAACTCCACTTGCATAGCTATGATCCAATCAGGGACAGGTAGGGCTTCCTCTATAGTCTTAGGCTCAGTTTTTGAAATCAGTGTAACCTGACTAAGATTTCTATAGGATGGCATAGTTTTGACTCCTAATGTTGGATCACCCAAAATTTGATCAGACGGGTGACTGAGTCTGGGTTTCTTGGTTCTTCTAGAACTTGGTTCAGCCTCAGGTCTGGCTGGACGGTTTGGTTCAGTGTTTCGTTCAACTACTTGGGTTGCTTCAGTTATTGGTTCATTTGATGCAGTAGTTGGTTCAAGAGTTAGTTCATTTAGAGGTTCAATTAGTGGTTCAGTTGATGGTTCAATTGTTCGTTCATTTTCTTCCTGATCAGTGTTTGATTGGTTTAATTTTTGATTATCAGGTTTTGTTTCAGTTTTCTCATCATAAATTTAGTTAGTAGTCTCTTCAATTTTGTGGGTTTGTTTATTATAAACCCTATAGGCCCTACTAGTTGTTGAATATCCTAAGAAGATTCCTGGGGTCGACTTAGACTGAAACATGCCTAGGTAATCCTTAGTATTTAAGATATGAACTCTGCATCCAAATACCCTTAGGTAGTGTAGGTTAGACAATCTATGATAATAGAGTTCATAGGGGGTTTTATTATGTCTTTTGTTAATTAAGACCCTATTTTGGATATAGCAAGCCGTACTTATTGCTTCTGCCCAAAATTGGTTGGCTAGGTTAAATTCATTAAGCATGGTCCTAGTGGCTTCCTGAAGGGTTCTATTTTTTCTTTATACTATTCCATTTTGTTGGGGGGTTCTAGGACAGAAAAATTCATGAATATATCCATTTATTTTATAGAATTCTTCAAACCTTTGATTCTCAAACTCTTCCCCGTGATCACTCCTAATTCTTTTGATTTTGGTATCATTTTGATTTTCAATTATTTTGCATAAGTCAATAAATAGGTTTAGGGTTTCATCTTTAGTTTTTAGGAACCTAACCCAGGTAAACCTAGAGTAATCATCGATAATCATTAAGCAGTATCGGTTCCCGCTTAGTGACTTGGCTCCATGTGAATCAAATAGGTCAAGGTGTAGGAGCTCAAGTGTGGCTTGACTTAGATTGCTTGCCTTGGTTACATGAGTTACAAAATGTGTTTTTGAAGTTCTTAATTTTTGGTACCCCTTTGATTAGACCAAATTGGGTAGTTTTAGAAATTAGTCTAGCATTAGTATGACCTATTCTCCTATACCAGAGGTTGGATTCTTCTAATTGAGTCAAGAGGCATTTTGGTACTAAAGGTAGATTGATAGTATAAACATTGTTTTTCCTAGTACCCTTAAGCATAATTTCTGAGTCTTGGAGGTGTAGGATCGATTCCGTACGCTACAGGGGGTGAATAGCGATTTTCGATCCGTTCTTCCTACATGGTTAGTTGCGCAAGCGAAAATATAATAAAACTAAACTAACAATGTAAAGAACAACGCTAACAAACCAGATTTATTTGGTATCCACCCCGGATGGGTGACTAATCCAAGAATCCGTCGGTGGATCACTCCCCGGATAACCTCCGGCTAGCTCATGTCGCTTCTTGTGGGTGGAGAAACCTCGCCACAGCACCAAGCACACTCTGAGCACAAAGAGAATACTAATAAGCCTTAACCAAGCTTGTTTCATCAAAAGAAGAAAGTAGGAAACGAGCCTCTTTAAATAGGGCTCGAATCTGAAATAGTCGCTACCAGTCGACTGCCCCTAGGGCAGTCGACTGGTCTCACCCAAATTCGACTGTTACAGTACAACATTCGAATCTGCCAGCCTGTTCTAGCCTACACCAGTCGATTGCCATTGGGGCAGTCGACTGGTCCGAACCTAAGCCTAGGGTTACACTCCCCGAGTACATATCACTCCACACTTGAACCCTCCCGGCTTAGCCCCTGAATACAAACACTCATACTCAGACTCTCACAACCCGGTTGACTCTTCACCAACAGCCTCGACTGTTGCCTTCACGCCCTCTTCATCTTCGGCCCTCGTCCCTCGAATGCGCACACATGCCTCCAGCTTGCCTCCATGCCATTCTTCACGTACACCTTGAAGTTCGCGCCCCTCTGTTCATCGTGCCTGCTATCCACAGTCCATCGGATGCACACGCAAGCCTCTAGCTTACCTCCATGCCATCCTTCACCTAAATACATCAACCAAGTTCATGTGTACCTGTACACCTGCACACTCATGTACACATATTAGTTCAACAACAAATCCTAACTTAACCATATTGACCACACACATCAAAACTCATGATCCTCCAGATCATCTTAGGGCGGCCGATTGCCCCAACAATCTCCTCCTTTTTGATGTGTGACAATATGTTAAGTTAGGTAAACATAACAACAATAGTAATAACAATAGCAATAGCAATTGAAAAACAAAGCATAACAAACAAGAGGCTACCTCCCCCTTAACCTATGCTTTCTCCCAATTTTCAATTCTCATTGCCAATCACACCATTAAGTTATTCCCAACTTAACACTTCCCAACTTAACACTTAACAACACCCAAGTGTCATAAATCAACCATAGTTAAGTTTCAACCCAAACCTAACTTAATCACCCAAGTTCTCCCCCTTTGATACCATCAAAAAGATTGCCCCAAGCAACCGTACCCCTGGTGCCAAATAGAACTCAACCAGATTTCTGAAACCCCCTCAGAAATCACCAAATAGCACTCTTCCCTAACTACCAGTCGACTGCCCCCAGGGAAGTCGACTGATACAGTAGTTTCTAAATTTCCAGCTGAAATTCAGAAACGCGTATAAAATTCTAGAAAATCCGGAAGAATGGAAAATTTTGCAAGCACGTTTGTTAGAGTATACCCTACCCTAGAAAAATATATTTTCATGAAAAACACCAATCATGCTTGACTTTTGGTACAAACTCGAATTTCCTCCAAAAAGGTCATTTTGTATCAGCTTTCAAATTGAATCATGATTCCTTACTTTTTCCAATTCTAACCATGACCTTTTGACATATGAAATAGCCCTCAATTGTCCCTTTTTGCTTATAGGATTTTCTTGTAAACAAAAACTCCCCCTCTTTATTTCTTAAGCCTAGATAATCCTACATGAAACCCTATCATTTACATCCTATTATGAATTTTATCACTAATATCAACCAATATAAGATTGCAAACATGAAATCATAGATAAAGATGTTTAAAAAAATATCATATCATCAACAACAAATTACTAGTTTCAACAAATACTCAAATTATGCTAGCCAAACTCAAAAGGTTTTCCCAGTCGAGACCCAGGGCAGTCGACTGATAAAACATCCAGAAGGTTCTATGTTATGGACCAGTCGACTGGCTTTAAGCCAGTCGACTGATACCTGAAATTCTAGTTTTTTAGTCTACGTTCAGAATTGCATAACTAATTCCACAAACCTCTAAAAATAATGAAATTTTATGAAGAGATTTATGGATTCTATATCTATTTGGGGAAAATATAATTTCACACAAAACTATTCCGAATCCCAAGATTGATACGAATTTCAAACCTATCTAAATTGAGTCATTTAAACCCAATTAGAAGTTCTAATTTGGATCTCTTCTTGATGCTGTTGGTGCAAGTTGCATCAGTGATGTCCTCCTCTAAATGTTTTAATGTTTGACAATATACTTAAGTCAGTGATACATTAAACAAGAGAAGGGGAGTTAAGAGAGGAGTAACCAAAGTGGAAGAAAAGTCCTAGTTAATCTAGGCACTAAGACCTGGTGAGTGAAGCTGGGCACTAAGACCTGGTGTGTGAAGCTGGGCACTAAGTCCTGGCAAAGGGCTGGGCACCGAAGACCTGCTCAGAAGGTGGGCACTAAGTCCTGGTCGAGGACTGGGCAAGAAGACCTTGTCGAGGGTTGGGCACCGAAGTCCTGGTCGAGGACTGGGCAAGAAGACCTGGCCGAGGGTTGGGCACCGAAGTGCTGGACTGAGGGTTTGGGCACGAAGTCTTGGTCCGAGGGATTGAGCAACTTAGTTGAGCGATGACTAAGGACAGAAGTAGAAACGGGTCGGGGTTCGGACGTCTTGAGATTCGGGAGTATCGGAGGCTAAGCAAAAGTCCACCCGAAGGACTGGGTGGCAACCGTCTCCTGAATGGAATAGGTGAAAGGCGCGTTATTAGGGGTGGGAACTTGTGTCAGTTCGACCTAGGGTTTCGGGGAAATCCAAAGTCAGAACCAAGACCTTAAGGCTAATATTGTGTGTATATTTGCTTTGTATTTTTGTATCTTGCAGGTACCTAGAATGGAAGACAAATCAGGCCAAAAACACACAATGGGCTGGAACCTATTGAAGCCAGGAGCCCCCATCAATAGGGGCGCCTAACAGCATTCAGGAGCCCCGATCAATAGGGGTGCCTGACCCAAAGTGTAAAATTGGATGGTTCGTGAAGAAGGCAAAATAGGCTTCTAATCAGGCGCTCGGAATGATACGGGCGCCCAAGTTGAAAGCTGTATTTGCGAAACACAGATAAGCCTTTACTCAGGCGCTTGGGAGGTCCGGGGCGCCCTGGTCAGAGATTTTATCAGCTGCGACGAGTTCGGCGTGGGGATAAAGTTTGACCAAGTCTATAGGGGCGCCCCCATCGTCACAGGCGCCCGTATGAAGCCTATAAAATGGGCTTCGACCCCTCTGCTTCAGACACAACATCCAAGAGCGATTCTGATCATTCTGACCGACAACAACGTGCTAAAGATGAGGCTCTACGACTGGGAGGCTCTCGGAGGAAGTACGCGGCACTTCGGAGATCCAGATCGGCCGAGCTTCAAATCTTGTTTTGTTCGGTTTGCGTTTATTATTCTGCATTTAATTTTCTATATTTGTGCTTGTAATTATCAACTATAAGACGGGCTTTCTCCGTCTCCGGAAATTCCGGAATGGAGACCAATAGTGGACTCATGCCGAGTACATAAGCCTTGGACGTACTAAACCAGGGAGGTCGGGAACCAAGTAAATAAATCCCGCGTGTCTGCTGTCTTATTTTTTTTGTTCTGTTTATTTTCCGCAGCACTAACGCTCTGTTTAAGAACGAACCAACAAGTTTTTCTACGACATTTCTGCGAGAAGTTTTCGGTCGATATTCACCCCCCTCTATCGACGGCACCGGTCCTACAGATGCTTCCTCCCATACTTATCCATATTACACTGATAGCATCAAGTTATATGGTAATTTCGCATTAACACCAATTTCTTTCAATTATAACCCCATTTTCAATCTTTTCTCCTTAAATCTCTCTTTAGTGTGCCAATTTCCAAGGATTAAAGCTAGCCTTAGCTTTTCAAACACTTTGGCACACTTTATAGACCATCTAATCTACTAGGAGAAATCCTCCTGAGATCCATTGTCCATGGATCCCATTTTGGCTTCTAGAGCTCTCCCTTGAGCTCCCAGCCCTAGTTACCTCCCTAGGTAACTCATTTACAAATGCAAGCCCACACCGGTGCTCTTCCGATGTTTCTTGACATTTCACTACTACTCTCTTCACCCTATAGACCTTTTTCTTGGTCAATTCCTTTTCTTTTACTTTAATGACTTTTCTTTGCCATTTTTGATCTTTTCTCTACCATAATTATAGGGCATCCTTGAAAATATCATTTTACTAACATTTGCCCTCCTAGGGTGGTATCCCAAACCCGGCCTACCATTCCTAAGAGGTTGATCTTTTTACATCATGCTTGACCCCTTGGACCCTCTAATGACTCTATCTAGATTTTTCTCTATCGTATCATGTTTTGCTCTCAAAACTTGATATTCCTTTTCTAACTTCCTAACCTTAGAGTTATCATTAAACCTAACTTGATCATTCCTAGGTCTACCCATTTTTCTAGGCATATGTCTCCCTTTCTTAGGGTTTTTGCCTTGGTCCTTAGTCCTTAGTCCTTGTAGTCCTAGGTTTATCATGAAGCATGGAATGTTTTGTGTTTTGGCACGCAATAGTGTTTCTATTCCTATCATGATATTTAAAACCAAAAACACGCATAGGCAAACAATGATTCACATTTTTAGCATTCATGGAAGAATTTGAAGCATAAGTAGAGTTAGGGATTACCTCACTTACCCTTGGGGCTTCCCCTTGATGCGTGCTCCTTTTCCTTTCTTCTTTCTCCTATCTCTTAAGGTGCTCCATTTTCTTAAGCTCTCCTTTCCTTGGGCATTTTGTATGATAATGCCCTAGCACCCCGCATGTAAAGCATCAGATTTTCTTCTTCTTCTCTTGGGTTTCTCCAATCCTACACTTCATGTTAGAATTTAATTTAATTGAAATAGGTTTAGAGTGTACCTCCTTTTTACCTTTCGGGCACTTGTCCTTGTAGTGCCCCTTTTTGTTGCACCCAAAGCATATAATGTGTTCCTTTTTCCTTGCTTTGGTGGAGGTTGAGGCTTCTTCTTGTTCTTGTATAATTGAGGGTCTCTCCTCCCCCTCAATACTTGACGTTGATACTTCTTCTTCTTCTCTTGAGGAAGTTGATGATTTTTCCACTTTCTAGTGCTCCTTCACTTGATGACGTTGACACTTCTTCCTCCTCTTGGTCTTCTTGGACTATTGACCTTGCTTCTTCGGGCTCCTCTACTACTTGAGCTTGTGTAGGGCTCTTATGAATTTCATTCAATTTGCTCCACAACTCATATGCATTGTGATACACCCCTACACAACTTAATACATTATTAGGCAAAATATTGATTAAAATTGCAATTACCTTTTCATTGGCTTTTGATTGTGCTTGTTGTTCTTGATTCCAATATCTAGGTCTATGCTTCTTACCGTGCTTATCCTTTGGAATCTCGTAGGGATCTTCAAGCGTAATCCTACATTCCCACTCCATTTGAACCAAGTCTCGATCCTTGCCCACCAAAGGTCGAAGTCTTCATGATCGTAGGGCGGTGAGTGTAGATGTCTTCCCCAAATTTGTCTTCCATTATTTCTCTTCCTCTAGCGTGTGCTCCCTCGGCGGTTAGTCCAATCAAGAGCGGTCCTTCACTTTGATACCAATTGTAGGATCGATTTCGTACGCTAGAGAGAGGTGAATAGCGATTTTCGATCCGTTCTTCCTACAAGATTAGTTGCGCAAGCGGAAACTACAAGAAAACTAAACTAACAATGTAAAGAACAATGCTAACAAACCAATTTTACTTGGTATCCACCCCGGACGGGTGACTAATCTAAGAATTTGTCGGTGGATCACTCCCCCGATAACCTCCGGCTAGCTCATGTCGCTCCCTGTGGGTGGAGAAACCTCGCCACAGCACCAAGCACACTCTGAGCATAAAGAGACTACTAACAAGCCTTAACCAATCTTGTTTCATCAAAAGAAGAAAGTAGGAAACGAGCCCCTTTAAATAGGGCTCGAGTCTGAAACAACCGCTACCAGTCGACTGCCCATAGGGCAGTCGACTGGTCCCACTTAGATTCGACCGTTACAGTACAACATTCAAATCTGCCAGCCTGTTCCAGCCTACACCAGTCGACTGCCCCTGGGGCAGTCGACTGGTCTGAACCTAAGCCTAGGGTTACACTCCCCGAGTACATATCACTCCGCACTCGAGCCCTCCTGGCTAAGCCCCTGAGTACAAACACTCATACTCAGACTCTCGCAATCCGGTTGACTCTTCACCAGCAGCCTCAACTGTTGCCTTCACGCCCTCTTCATCTTCGGCCTTTGTCCCTCGGATGCGCACGCAAGCCTCCAGCTTGCCACCATGGCATCCTTCACGTACGCCTTAAAGTTCGTGTCCCTCTACTCATCGTGCCTACTATCCACGGTCCCTCAGATGTGCACGCAAGCCTCCAGATTGCCTCCATGCCATCCTTCACCTGAAGACATCAATCAAGTCCATGTGTACCTGTACACCTGCACACTCATGTACACATATTAGTCCAACAACAAATCGCAACTTAACCATATTGACAACACACATCAAAACCCATGATCCTCCAGATCATCTTAGGGCGGCCGATTGCCCCAACATGAGGATTCTAATCAGGCAGTCAAAGTTGGTGAATGTAACTACATAGCCTATATCATATAGTTGACTTATACAAAGCAAATTGAACTTGAAATTTTCAACCAAGAGTACCTTTTTAATCACAAAATCAGATTTGAGTTCAATGCTACCTGACCCAATGACTTTGAGTGTAGCATTGTTGCCAAATGCTACTGAGCCTAGGTTCTTGAACTTGATTTTGGTGAATTTCAATTTGTCTCCTGTCATGTGTCTGGAGCATCCACTATCCAACATCCATTGGTCCAAATCTTTATGTTCCTACACATAAAGTATTTGTTGATTTGGATCCATTAGAGTTAGGGATAGCTTACATTGATTTTCACAGCCTAGTCTGTCTCACCCAATCTAGTGTTATCAATCACGTTAATCTTATGGGTTTTGTGAGACAGGTTTTCAAAAATTAAAGATTTTAATTTTGAAAGACATGGTTAATTTTGAAAGAATTAATTTTGAAAATTTTATACATTTTAAGTTTATTTTGAAAAATTGTGTTGAATCTAAGATTAATTGAAATTTGTGTTAGATTCAAATTTAACAAAGAGTAAATTGAATTTGAATTTCGAAAATTGGGTTACAGGTCTTGGCGAGGCACAAGGCCTTCTTTGGCCGTAGCCTTATTGGATCATCATCCCTTTCCTTGACAAAGCCTTTTAACGAAATTTCATTTTCAAAATTACTTTTTTGAGAAATTTTGGTCTAACTAGTTTGGGTCTTGGATCGGTAGCTTCGGCTAGTTCCACTAGACTAAACAAACCAAGTAGAGTATACTTGACCTTATTAGAAAGGTTTCCCTAACGTACTATCATCTCACCTCCTCCCAATTCTAGGTTTTCAAATTTCAACTAAATCATTTTGTCCTTAAACTAATCAGTCCTAAATCTAAGCATGATAATTAAGAATTGCAAAAATAAACAATCAAGCATGCAAAAAAAACATAATCTAATTATAAAAATAGTTTTTTTATTGGCTCCCCCTGGACTATAGCTTCGATAATGGTTAGGCAAGATGTGAATCTTGTCCTTGGGGATCCAATACTGCTTTGGTCCAGCTTGTTTGTTCAAACAGAGCTTGGGGACCTATGCTTGGACTTGGGTTCTAGGCTGGTTCAATACAGCATAATAAGAGCGTTGGCCAGACTTAGTTCAATACCCTAGTCCGGATCGGTTAAGAACGGACTTCTGCTTTCCAAGGATCATCAAGACCCTTGGAACCCGATGTGAATCGTTCTAAGGCCACTCTGAGCTCCTTGACTTGAGTTTTCAAGGAGGAATTCTCTTCCTCAAGCTTTTGAACTTGAGTGGAGTTTCCTTCTTGAATTTTCTCGGTCAAGGACCTCAATTCGGATTCCTCTTTCAGATGTTTTACTTCCTGTCGGAGGGACTCGACCCGGATCTTAGATTTCGCTAAGTTGCGAGACAAATAGGAAATTAATTTAGACAATTCGTATTCAGAGTAACCTCTTACCGTAATTTGTCCGTTCTCCGAGATTGTAAGCCTTCTGTCATCTATTTCCGATTTCTATCCGGTGTCGACGCCTTCTGAAGCGGTTAGATTGAGAAGATTCACATGCGGGACTTCTTCTTCTTCTTCGGAAGAGGATTCATCCCAAGTGGCTTGGAGAGCCTTATTTCTTCGCGCCTTCTTTGTTTCCTTCAAATTGGGGCACTCTGACTTGTAATGCCCCTTTTTATTGCACTCGTAGCAGGTGACATTAGTTTTGCTCTTTAAAGTTGTTGAAGG
The DNA here is from genome assembly GCA_024364735.1 of Boesenbergia rotunda. NCBI lineage: Eukaryota > Viridiplantae > Streptophyta > Magnoliopsida > Zingiberales > Zingiberaceae > Boesenbergia > Boesenbergia rotunda. The sequence continues at coordinate 188,840 of JAGFNQ010007834.1, read as the reverse complement.
TTCAGCTGGATCTTCCTTTCTTTGGCTTGCTTTCTTTTTGTTTGTTTGGTGCTTCAGCTCTTTGTAGTAGTCCCGAGCTAGCCGAACCAACTTGGGTCAATCCCCTTCACTGTCTTCTGAATCTGAGTCCGAGTCAGACTCAGGTGCTGGTAGAGGCATCTTCTTGGGGGCTTTTCCTTAAGGTTTTCCTGCAATGAAAGCAATACTCTTCTCGGCCAAAGTAGCGTTAGTCTGCTCATGCAGTTCTAATTTAGAGAAAAGTTCATCTAATTTAATTTTAGAAAGATCCCTGGAAACCTTGTAGACATCTACCATGGATGCCCATAGTGTGTTCCTTGGTAATGCGTTTAGAGTATACTTGATTAGGTCACAGTTCTCGACCTTATGACCTATCGTATGCAGCCCATTCATCAGTTCCTGGATTCTGGCGTGGAGTTGTGCTACTGATTATCCTTCATTCATCTTGATTGTGTAGAGTCTGTTCAGCAACAGATCTCTTTTGCTGATTCTGGTGTCAGAAGTGCCTTCGTGCAGCTCAATTAGCTTGTTCCAAAGCTCTTTGGCGCTATTGAAGGGTCCCACCCGGTTTAGCTCCTCCTTGGTCAAACCGCATTGCAAAGTCTGGGTTGCCTTTTCATCAGTGTCGATCTTCTTTTTCAGCGAGGCGTCCCATTCGGTATAGTGTTGCGCCACTCCTAAGTTCTTGGGAATTTCCAACCCAGATTGGATAATTATCCACATGTCCACCTGAGTTTTTAGGTGGACTTCCATCCTGCTTTTCCAGTAGGAGAAATCTTCTCCACTGAAAAAAGAGGAGGTCTGGCAGTGTTGAATCACTCTTACATGGCCATTAATATTTTCTGAAAAAAATTAACACAAAAACTTGTTTCAAGACTGAGTTTTGGTTAGTAGTGCGGAAGAAATTAATAGCAACGAAAAAAAGATCGAGTGGTGTTGCACCAACCTCGATTAACGAGAAAGATTAAAAAAAAATTAAAAAATTCGTAAATCTGAAAAAAAACTATAAAACAGGTGGCTGCACCAAGTTTGAGCCACCCGCTCTGATACCACTTGTTGGATCGGAGAAAATCTGTAACGTCCCAAAATTCCCATTTTTAGTTCTTAAAGTCCTTAGAATTATTTAAAAATGGTTTAGAAATATTCTAGATATTTTTAGGGATTTTTAGAATATTTTTATGGAATTTTCCGAGTCCGTTTAATATTTTTTTTAAAAAAAAAGGAAAAATGGAAAAAAAACCAAAAACCACTTAAGGGCAGCCGGTGGTTCGAACCCGCGACCAGCGCAAGACAAGGCAAGCGCGCAAACCAGCTGGGCTAGGGTATCAAGCACAGCAAAGGGCGGAGAGACTTATATTTAAGGGGTAGTTAGGACAATCCGCCCCATAGGTATAAATAGATAATTAAAGAGAGAAGTTTTATTTCTCTCCTCTCCAAACCCTCACCATCCGCCGACCCCTCTCCCTCTCCTCTCTTGGGCGACGCCGACCAACATCAAGGCCAAGAGGGCCGGCCAAGACTCTTCTCCAAGAGATAATTCTATATTCGGGATCCCCGCGGCGAGAGGAACGCGTAGACGTGAAGAATTCTCCGAGATCTCAAGTTTCTCTCGAGTCCTAGACGTCAATCTTGGTTGTAAGTCCAAGATATCAATGTAAGTACTGCTCACCTGCAGTAAGAGGCGGTTTTTCCGCGAGAATTTCCTTAAAAGTTTTTAAAAGAGATATTTTCTTTTTGTTTGAGTTTTTGCATGTGATCTTAGTTCATTATATGCTTATATATGTTGATTAAGTACCCTATGTGAGTTTAGGGTCCAAGAAAAGCTATGAGAAAAGAAAAGAGAAGATAAAGATAAGAAAAGAAAAGGCCAAGGCCTTAAGAAATCCCCAAAAGTCAAGACTTAGGGATTTTAGCACGCAAGGTGCTCGAGAAAATGCCAAGGCATTTACAGATAAGAAAGAAAAGAAAGAAAAGCTATTTTATTTTCTAAGGCCAGTACCCGGCGTCCAAGGGCGTCGTTAAAGAAATCCAGGTGTCCAATTCCAAGGTCTTGGCCCTGGTAGACCAAGGTCTGCTCTATTAGGATTGGTGGCTCGCTACCCCAACCTTTTAGGGAACGCGCATATGAGATGGTACTTACGTCTTCAGTGGATCCAAGTGATTATTATTTTCAAGTATATGCTTTAGCAAAGTTTCGAAAGTTTAAGAAAGTTTTCAAAAAGTTAAAGAATAGCTAAAGTTTCCAAGTTGAGCCAAGAAAAGTAAAATGAGATTTATTATTGCTTGAGTATGCATGTTTTGAGCTATACATGTCCTTAGTTTTTCTTTCAAGCATATTAGTATCTCATATGTTTTTCAGTTTGATCTAGAAGCATGTTTGCACATTTCGAGATTTTGTGAGCTAGATAGTACTTACTAAGCTTTTTGCTTACTAGTTGCATTTCCTCTTATTGCAGATAAAGGTAAAGGCAAGCAATTCTGAAGGAAGACGACGAGGCGGTGCTGAGTAAAGTGTGTGTGGTGGCTGATTATGGAGAGATCTTTGGCACAAGACTATTTAGTTATTTAATTCACAATGTTATAGTTCATTTGAATTTCAAGTTCTTGCTTTATTGAGTTTAGCGAACATTTAAGTTTCGGATAGTTTTACATGCTCAATTGCTTAGAGTAAAGATTCCATGTCATTTCATTTAGCTTATATATTCTTATGTTTGCATTGGATGAGTAGAAATGTGAGTAGATGGAGATATTGATACTTTGTTAGAAAATAGACGCATGTGCCAAGATAGTATCAAATTCTCTTTGAATTAAGTTTTATTGCTTATAAATGTTTAGAAAAGTTGCATTCACATTTCATAATGCTTTAGCAAGGTTATAGAACATGTACTTGGTGTTATGTATGCATAGGAGTCAAGATTGGTACAAACTCTATTGTTAAAGTTCATTTAAACTCGAATAGCTCATTTCTTCCGCAAATGTCCAAATTTCAAGTTTATGGATTCGTTTTGATTGGCTAAACTCATTTGAAAACTGTCATAGAGTGTAGAAATGGTGTCATGATTCCATATGGCTCGAAATTATAAGTTTGAAGGAGCTGTGAAGCAAGTGCCGAAACCTGAAAGTTCAGTTTTCAGGCTATCAGTCGACTGATACAGTATCAGTCGACTGATACCCGAAAACTGAGTTGGGCGAGGCAGGTTTCAAAAGTACCATTTTACGAGTTTTTGAGAAGGAAAGTGTGACATGGTATCATGCATGACTACTTAAGTTAGAATATCATTCTTAGATGAATTTAAAAAGAAAAAAAAAGATTTCCGCATTTTTAGTCATGTATCAAAAGTAGAGAAGTAGAGAGAAGTAACGATCCGTCTGAAGGTAGAGAAGGCGGGTCGCTACAGGTGGTATCAGAGCGGTTCCCATTCTACAGCATCACACACACATCAGCATCAACCTTGCCGTCTTCAAGTAAGAAAGCTTTAAGTTTCAGTTTTTCTATTGCTCCTTTACTTAACTTCAGTATAGAGAAATGCTTAAGTACTTACTCACATGTGCATAGAACAAGGAAGCATATTTAATCCCTTAGTATCACGGAATCATGTTTAATCCCTAGAATGGATATCAGATTTCTAAGTAAGAAGACAAGTTTATACCTAGAGATGTAGTAGTGATTTCTTGTTCCTTTATGCATTATTAGATGGCAAGAAGAGGCCGAGCTCCTAATGCTAATAACATAACTCCAGTTCAAGATAACAGTGAGTCTGGCACAGAACAGCCAAACCTGATGGCAGTCATTGCTTAAATGCAAGCTCAGATTACAGAACAACAGAAGACCATTGCCACACTGATGGCGAATCAGCACCCAGTGCCCCCTACACCACCCACAGCAGGAGTGGGAACTCCAGTAGTGGCTGAAGTTCCACCAGTCCCACAAGAGACCCCTGCAGTGAACCGAAGACAAGAAGCATACCTCGTCCAGTGGCAGAGGCTGAAACCCGAAAGCTTCTCAGGCACGACTGAGCCCTGGGATGCCCAGGCTTGGTTCAAGACTTTAGAGAGCACGATGGAGCTTCTTGACTGGCCAGAAGTCGAGAAGGTCAAATGTGCCTCCTTCTGCCTAACTGGAGATGCTCGTATGTGGTGGGAGCGAGTCAAGAGTAAGAAGATAGTCAACCAGATGAGCTGGGCAGATTTTGAGCACGAGTTCTATGAGGAATTTTTCCACATGAAGGTTACCAACAAGCACTTCGAGGACTTCATGGAGTTCAGACAGGGTAGCCTACCAGTGGGAGAAGCAGTCGCAAAGTTCAACAGACTAGCTCGCCTCTGCCCAGAGCTAGTCAGCACAGAGAAGGAGCGAGTCAGACTGATGCTCCGCATGCTGAACCCTGAGATAGCACTCAATGTGAACAGCGGGATGCACCGACCCCAGACCAGCGAGGAGTTGGTCAGCAGTGCTCTAATCTCAGAGCACTACCTGAATAGCATCAAGGCACAGCAAGCACAGCAGAAGCCAGTCCTGATTGAGAAAAAGACAATAGGAGGACAGAAGCCTCAGCCAAATAGCCAGAACTGGAAGAACAAGAACCACAAAAGGAAGCAGTGGCCTGGCAGCTAGAAAGGAAAACCAGAGAATAAGCAAGCTAGGTATCCACCTTGTCCTAAGTGTGGGAGGAACCATCCAGGAGCATGCCTTTTGGGTGTAACTGGATGCTATTCATGTGGACAAGAGGGACACAGAAATTCGGACTCGAAGTCCTTCCACTTCATCTGATCCACTGACCTTCTAGGTTTTACCCGTTCCCACCATATCCTGGCGTCGCCAGTGAGGCAGAACGAGACACATTTAATTTTCTCATGCTCGAGCCAGTCTACTAATTCCACTGTGCTCTCAACTGTCTCATTACCCCGATTGCTACGTCCTCTAGCCATATTTATCATACAGGTGATAAATGACTACATAAGAATTAATACTACTTCAACTTGTTATGCAAGTATAAATCATCTCTATATATCATTACTGTACATGAAATAAAATAAGGCGAGGTTAGGATCTCTTACTTGGAAGCGGCAGGATGAAGCTTGATGTGTGTGTGGTGGAGGGGAAACCTGCTCTGATACCAACCTGTAACGCCCGCCCTTATATCTACTCTCGGGGCGGGGTTACGTACATTCAATCATATAATAATATATATATTTTTTTTCCTCTAGCATAAATTTAAAACAAACAATGCAAGGACTAAGGATGAGCATGCTTGTTTAAAACTATCAAAGTTATTCTATAACATGATAAGTTCACCAGTAATGTAACTCATAACATAATCAAGTATAAAAGACATCCAAGGGTAATCACTATCATGCAATATCAAACCTAGTCACAATACTCATTGTCAAGGAACATAAACATGAGCATAATAAAGTAGATATAAAAGTCTTTCTTTCCCGAGCCACCACCCCACACATCTTCAGCCCTCCTGCCTCTTCCTTTAGTTCAAGTGTTCCTTACCTTTATCTGCAGCATAAGATAACACATAAACTAGTAAGCACAAAGCTTAGTAAGGATCCGGTCCTACTCGCAAAATCCATACGAAAGCATACATCATGTACACATAATATATCATAAGCATGAGTACTAAACATCAAAGTTGCATGAGTTCATCATAGCATACTAAACATCAAAGTTGCATGAGTTCATCATAGCATACTAAACATCAAAGTTTCTAAGCATGCAATATATGGTATTTTAAGCATACCCATCACATATAATAAATGTTTTTCAAAATAATTCCATAAAGGTATTACTTAAAAATACATCCATATCATATTGGGCCCAGTTGTGTACCACATGATGTGCGTTCCCTAATGATTGGGGTAGCGAGCCACCAATCCCATTAGAGCAGGACCCTTACGTCCTACCGGAGCATGACCTTAGTTAACATGCATCCCGGATTTGTTTAACGACCCCTGTTACGAGTCGGGTACACAATTTACAAAGTAAAATACTTATCATGTCTTTACATATATGCTAAGGAGTACTCCAAGTTCACTTCTCAAGGGACACCCACTCTTTCAGGGTGTTTCTGATCCCATAGGGACACACCTCACAACATAAGGTGTTCTTGATCCCATACTTAGTGGAGTATCCTTTCAAGCATTTCATCATACATATCACATGCAATCTCATAAGGGTGCCCCATGTGCCATAAGAATGCTCACACATACATCATAATTCAACCACTTAAACATACTTTAGATATGACAAGATTTGGTCACATAGATCATACTCATATCGTAGGAAGTGGTAACATGCTAACAATTAGGGTTTCAAATCAAACATTTCATTTAAACATGAACACCACATGCATATACATATAACCATCCCCAATCATAAGCATATATCATAGGGTAGTTTAACCTTCACAAACCCTAATCTTAGGGGGTTGGCCGAAAGTCATAGGGTAGGGGAAAATTAGGGTTTTTGCAATGAAACATTCACACAGACATTTATACAAACACCTTGTATACAATATCATACAATATACTAAGCATGAATATATTCTAGGATAATTCAACCCTCACTAACCCTAATTCCATGCTTTGGCCGAAACCCATCCAAACCCTAAACCTTAGTTTTTGTCATTACAAAATGAAGGGTCACAACATAGGTGTATACTCTATGTCCCAAGGGTTCTTCTCATGTATCAAAAAGTAGCCAAAGACTTCCCTTTGGAAGTGGCCGAACCCTATATAAGAACAAAACCCTAGGTTTTGTTCACAACATTTTGAAGGATACAACATACACATATACCCTAAGTTCCAAGGGGTTTACTTATGTAACAACAAGTAACCAAAAGCCTTCCCCTAGGGGGGTGGCCGAAACTCATTCAAGGGGGAGATCCCCATTTTCGAAACCAACAAGGAGAAACATACAATAACTATTACACTGCAGGCGTGGTGATACTTACATCCTTTCGCTTGAATTTCTCTTCTCTTACTCCTTAGGGTACCCTTGAAGAATAAGAAGGTGAGTGTTTCCCTTGTTAGCCTTCTCTAGCACACTTGGCCCTAGTAGAGGGCAAGAACCTTTAAGGGTTCCTTTATCCTTCCAATTCCCTAGGGTTAGAACCCTAGGGTGCACTTTTCGAAATTTGAAGTGGGGAAGAAGGCTCTAGTTTTCGAAAATTGAAGTGGGGAAGAAGAAGAAGAAAGGTAACTTCTTTCTCCCTCTCTTATTTATACTCTTCTCATGAAGAGACATGTCTCTTCACTTCCCTCGCTTTAACAAGAATGTTTCTTATTCTCTCAACAAGTAACATGGCTTGGTTCATTGGTTATGACATGATTAGTGCAACTAGTAGGTTCAAGGTTCAATCCTTGCTTCCTCCTTTCTTCATTTCCCTCTTTATCACATTTTGCACTAATCCACATCCAAGCCCATTAAGCCAAGCCCATCATGAAATTTTATAGTAATAATTATGTTTCATGAATTCATAATATTTCCTAATATTCCATAATAATATTTCATGAATTTCATAATATTTCATATTCATGAATTCATATTATTTCATAATATTCTATGATAATATTTCATGAATTTCATAATATTTCATATTCATGAATTCATATTATTTCATAATATTCCATGATAATATTTCATGAATTTCATAATATTTTTGGGGTGTTACACTTCCTCTAAGAGAACCTAGGGTTTCTCTTGTCTTCTTTATGCCTAAGTATTGGCAACTGTGCGAAGGACGTGGACGAGGGGAAGATCCCGAAGGAAGCTTCCACACTAGCCCTAGCACTTAGTATAGTGAGTTAATAAGTAACAAGGTAAGTAGATCACTCACCTATAGTAAAAGCTGTTCTTCATATATTTTTCATAGAACTTGAGTCTAAGCCTTTTTGTGTGTGTGATCTGAGTATAGCAAGATCAAGGTCTTGATTTGCCTCAAAACGAGTTTTGGGATTGGGGCACGCAAGGTACTCAATGGAAGTACAGAGTAAGACCGAGGTCTTACTAAGCCCTAGAACAAGTTCTAGGACTAAGGCACGCAAGGTGCATGAATGAGTACAAGATTGAGGTCTTGAGATGTCCCGAAACGAGTTTTGGGAACATTACCTTCTATATGCAAGATATGTGCTAAGTTTAAGCATTTTAAGTACAAGCATGACAAAATTTAAGTATGTTACTTTTTAAGTGGCATGTACCGGGCCGAGGCTCACAGAGATCTAGGCGAGCCTAGTAGAAACTGTTGGATCGATAGAATACGATAGAGGGGGAGGGGTGAATATCGTAAAACCGTTTCAGATTAGATTGAGAGAAATTACGCAGCGGAAATAAATAAACACAAACGCGAACACAAGATTTATTACTTGGTTCGGAGTCGCGGTCGGCTCCTACTCCAAGGCCCACGGTCCTTGACCGTTTACTGCGGGCAATACTATAATCGCGCAAGTTATTACAAGAAGTAGTACAGTAGTAGTGCAGTAAAAATACAATTAAAATCTAACTCTTCGTTATCGACGCCCGGTGTGTATCGTTCTTCGGTGCGTAGGGTCGTCGTCGGCGCTAGAACCTCGAGATCAGAAGTTTCTGTAGCAGAGCGCTTGAGCAAAGAGTATTGAGGCGTTGGAAAACTGTGTTCTGAAGCCTTGGGGGTCGAACCCCTTTTATAGTGCACCTGGGGGTGCCCGGGACGTTTGGGGCGCCCTCCGCGTGTCACTCGATGCGCAAACCTCTCGGTCAGCCCTTATCCCTCCAGGATCGGGCTCGAGGTTTGACGGGGGCGCCCGGGACACAGGGGGCGCCCCGGTTGACCCAATCTACTGGCTTCTCGGCTGGATAGACTTTGGTTGCTTCGTTGGCTTGGACCCAGGGCGCCCGAGGCATCCGGGGCGCCCGGGACCATGGGGGCGCCTGCCCCAGTGAGCTTCCGAAGCGTTACTTGCTTAGCTTGTCTTGCCTTCACCTTGGGGGCGCCCGGGACCTCCGGGGCGCCCTGCCCAGCTGCTGCCCCTCTCCTTTGGGGCGTTCTGAGCTGCAGAAATTCGTTCCTTCAGTCCTGCATCCAGGGTTAGTACCAAACATGATAAAGCAAGTATGTTAGTGAATTTTACAGCCGTAGCTGTCTTGGTTCTGACTTTGGGTCTCCAAAATGGAACCCTAGGTCGAACCGACGCCTACTGTTCCCTCGACGGGGAACGCGTCCTCACCTACTCCTCTCAGGAGAATTTACCTGTTGCCAACCGGCTCCTCTGGTTGGACTTTTACCCAGCAGTCCTTCGCCAGGTGCCTAGCAGTCCTTCGCCAGGTCTTCAGTACCAAGCAGTCCTTCGCCTGGTGCCTAGCAATCGTTCACCAGGTCTTCGGTTCCAAGTAGTCCTTCGCCTGTTGCCTAGCAATCCTTCGCCAGGTCTTCGACTCCAAGAAGCCCTTTGCTAGGTGCCCAGTAGTCCTTCGCCAGGTCTTAGGGTTTCGATGCCTAACAGTCCTTCGCTAGGTGCCTAGCAGTCCTTCGCTAGGACTTCAATCTGCACACTCAAGTAACATGTTAGATAAACATAACATCTTAACTTTTGAACCCTTTGCCATTATCAAAACCCAGGTTCGACTTGGGAGCTATCTGCACCAACAATCTCCCCCTTTTTGATTTATGGCAACCCGATTCAAAAAGTTAAGTTAATAACAACTAGGTGAAATACCAGTTTAGTTTCCTCCCATGGAAGGAATCTCCCCCTAGGTTTTTCAAAGGTTCGTGGGGTTTGATAAATTTCTAAGTCCAAAAATAGAATTGATTTTTCAATACTTAGAACATTTTTCAAAAGACGTTTTTAGAAGACATTTTCCAAAAAAATTTTGGTTGGGCACTTGGAAAATTTATACTTAGAAACTTTTTAGAAAAATTTTCAAAATATCTTAGTAGAAAATTTTCTACACATCTTTTGAAGTTTTTAAAAGGAAATTAAAAAAAAAATTTAATCTCTTTAGTACTTTAGAAAGTTTATACTTAGAAACTTTTCTATTTGAAAAGTTTGAAAATAAGTACCTAGAGATAACAAACATCTTAGGTCCGGTACTTAGACACAATTTTGAAAAGTACTTTGCAACTTTTTGAAAACAGTTTAAGTCAAGTACTTGGAAATTTTTGAAAACAGTTTAAGTCAAGTACTTGAAATTTTTTTTGAAAACAGTTTAAGTCAAGTACTTTGAAATTTTTTGAAAATAGTTTAAGTCAAGTACTTTGAAATTTTTTGAAAACAGTTTAAGTCAAGTACTTGGAAATTTTTGAAAACAGCTTAGATGATTTTACTTTTTGAAGAAAAGATAAAGAAAAAAATTTTGAATTTGAAAAATTTTTAAATCTTCTCTCCTTCTCTCCTTTCCAATCTCTCCCCCTTTGCCATATATCAAAAAAACAAAGCAATAAAATAAAATAAATTACACAAGGATATAGAAAAAGAATAATGTGCTGTACTGAACCAATTCAAGGTATAAACTTGGACCAAATCAATTTGAATTATCTTGCTCGGGTCCTGTCTAACCCAATTAGCTACTTACTAACTGTTATAGACAGTAGTTTTCGCTAGGGTTAGTCAAGTTAAGCGTTCTATTCAAGTTAGATTTTCTAAGCTTGACACTTAACCTGATTATTGTTTAATTTGTATTTAGTCCCCAATTACTACAGATGCACTGACTTAAAGCATCTTGAATTAAGGCAAAGACCTAAGCATCTCAACCCATTCTAGGTTGTCAGTCAAAAGTACCCTAAGGTGCTTGTGAGATGCTGACTTCTAGATCTATAGGTGCATACAGTTCTAGGGTTAGGGCTTAAGCTAAGTCCATTTTCGAAAAAGTCCTAGTTTTGAAGGGGGTAGTTTTTCCAAAAAAACTAAGTAAAAAAATTGATTTTAAAATTGTAAAAAGATTTTGAAAATCAAGTAATGCAGTTTTAAAATTATTTTAGAAGCTGATTTTAAAATTGAGTAAAGCAGATAAAAAAAGTAAAGTAAGCCTATTCTACCAAGTATAATCACTGATAAAGATCAGTTAATCAAGAAAAGCAAATAGTCAACTCCATAAGTCAGCTGGTAAAAGAGAAAACCAGCACAGTCATACAAGTCAAATATAAGTCAACCCTACTGAGTAGGGGCAGTCAAACAGTCACCAATCTAATCTAGGAGGAGGGACCAGGATGATCGGATGAGCCTGGCTGCCAAGAGTGGAACAGTGACATCATCTCATGATACCGCGCGTTGTTGGTCTCTCGATCGGCCCTGAGGGCGTTCATATACTCCATGTGTCGGGCCTGATTTGCCTCCATTTCTTCCGCATGATTTGCCTCCACTTCTTCCCGGAGGCTGTGGATCTCAGTCTCAAGCAGTGTCAGTCTCTCGCCAAACGTCGGAGGTGCGGGCTCATCTATGTGCTCCCGAGCTTCGGCCGCAAGATCAACTACGTCGACTTCTACCTCGTCGTCGGAGTCGATTTGGACTCCGGCTCGTTGACGTCTCCACGATAAAACCCCGATACCCGAGACCTCTATACCAGCTAGGGAAAAGTTCCTAAAACCTATCTCATCAAATTCAGTCACGGTCATCTCTCCATCGATAATGTTACGACCGTGATGAAGAAGAAAGGAGGTGATGATGTGGCAGTAAGGGGTGCGTACCCGCCCCTGAGTGGTAACACTGGACGCATATAAAATTGTGTGGAATATGTGGAGTCCAATGTCGATATCAAGATGATGGATCAATGCGTACAAAAGGAAGGTATGAAATGGTCGCATGGTCGCGACGTCCCTAGTGGATAAAGGTAGAATGCAGCGGACTAGAACTCTATAAAGAGCATAGTCCTGGACCTGAAGGTCAACAGACTGAAATCGTCTGGCCAAGGGATTCCTAGCATCCCTATAGAAGTAGGAGTGTAGAGTATCTATGTCACGCCCCGAGACCCAGGAGCCGCTGTTCCAACATAAAATCGGACAGCACCTCCCCTGTCCGGCGGACAATTTACACATACAAACCACAATATAACAATACCACGCAGTTATATTTGGCCTCAGGCCTCAAAATATATATATAGACACGACACAAATGCAAAAGACAACTAAGTAAATCATACCTGACTGCGGACCGGTCCGACTTACGACGAAATAACCAATACAAAAACCCCTTAGGGCACATGACACACTCCTATGACATATACAAATCACTAACAGAAATATAAAACAAATGTACTACAAGTACAAAGCAAAAGCATGTCAACGCGATGGGTAGGGACTGGCTGCTGGGCTCTTCTGGCGACTCCAAGTATCTCAACCTGAAATAAACATATATGGCAACGGGGTGAGTCCATAGCTCAGCGAATACCCAACAGATATGCATAGAAGGTTATACCAACACTAAGAGTTCAGCTAATACATACTCAAATCAACAGTAGGGAAAGACTAGTACTGAACATACTGAGGTAGATACATACCTGAATCCATCTAACCTGGAAAGAGGGTAAGAAATACCAAAGGAAAACCAATAGGCATATAAACACAGATAACAAGTCTCCAGTATATGCGATGTCAAACAAGTGCAGCAAATAAGTGCAGCAAACAATGCACGATGCAAAATATGCACATGGTGCAATGACATGGTCACCCCTGACACCAGACAGAATCATCGTACACCTGTCATAGGGCCGTCTGAACGGGTAGGGCTCTGACAACTGTACACCCTGCCATCACTGCTCCTGAGTGACCGAGTGGACAGGATGCTGGCGAGGGACCACCCCTCTACCCCAAGCAATGGGGGAGCTCCGCTCTCATCTCCTCGTGGCTCAGTACGAGAAGGGATCCCTGGCTGCTACCACGCCCGCGCTCACCCTCCAAACAGTGGCCGAACGGAGCAATACAGGGCAAATGCACACATCTACGGTATCCACTAACCCATGAGTGGCCGTGTGTGCAAGTCATGTACCGGAAGACGATTAGACTCAACCACAAGGGAGTCGCTGATCGCCAGCATGCAACAGTGCAAGGATGGTGTATGATAGATACACATACCTCCCTCCCAAGTCCTCAGTATACTAGGTCTCAGTCTGAAATCCTACAACAGGAAATACAGGTAACCTACAAGGTATACTGGCCTGAAACTACAGATCTCTCAAGGTCAAGTGCAATAGGTACATCCCGATATCTAAGCATACATACAGATATGACAATACCTGAGACCGAAGGAAACCAACAACATGATAACTCAGGGATAAACAACAAGTATCCAGAACTGGCATAATAAACAGGGATAAACAACAATATCCAGAACAGACCTAATAACCAGGGATAGCGTAGAATCTTACTGCTATCTATAACATTCTATGCATAACAAAATGACAATATCAAAATAGATAAGTCAAAGGGTACCCGCCTCCAAGTAAGTGAAGTCCGTATCAAATGAGAACCTCCCGTCCCGAAGTCCAAAAGCGATCAATGTCCTGTATCAACGGACATAATGTTTAGCTACAATGATACATAATTTATAGCTAAACGAGTTATCTTAATTTATTAGGATCGTCCTAATTATCCTGTCTCATTTAATTAATCACAATTAAATGAGTAACCATAATTATCCCAAGTTACCTTGATTAGATTCGTGTTAGGTTTTCAAAACCCGAATCAATTAAGTTTAGGTTCAAATCCCCAAAACTGATTCAAGAGATTACCTCGAATAACAGTCAATCCTCGAATCTACTAGCTCCAAGATCCAAAGTATACATGACAAGCTCCTTTAGGTTCAACATCACAATCCAAATGAAATTAAGCTAGTAGACCTACTTCATCCAATCTGATCTAAGTTGGATATTCACCAAATCATCCACTATAGCTCACAGCATCAAATAGACACAACACACTGAAATAAATCAAGTCTTACCTGACCACACGCATGAACACTCACCATTAGAGATCCAAACCTATAGAGATGAATCAGATAGAACAATCAAAATTCAATCCCCATAACACCTCATACAAGGAATAAATCAGAACCCAAAACATCAATCAAGATTCATCTACCTCCTTACAAGTCTAAGAAAAAGAATATACAACCAATAACCCAAATCAACTATCTAAGATAGAATCACATGGAACAAGCTCACGACAAGGATCTAACCAAACAAAATTCTGTCAACTTACCATGCATCCAGCTCACCTTCACAGCAACAAAAGGTGAGGGGAAACAAAGTCCACTTTCAGTTTCAATTCCCGGAAATCAAACCTGCTATCACAAACAAGGATCAGTCTATGTGTCACTCCTCAGCTACAACCCTTCAACTCTGAGTTTAATGCAAACATCAACCTACCTCAGATCCAGAGATTAGAACAGAACCCACTTGAAACAAGCCCAGCCAGACCTTACAGAACACCTTCTATACAAAAATTGGAACTCAATTTCTCAGCAACATCTGAAACTCGAAGTGAGGAAACCCACATCAACACCGGAACAGGAACACAACCAAGATCCCTAATCGTAAAGACACTCAAATCCATTATCGAATCAAAACTTAATCCATTCTAGATCAGTAGTGAAAGAATCAATCCTTACCATGAACTTGCGCTGACAAAAACTCCCCTACTCCAGATTCCGATGATCCTCGACCCATAGCTTTGCAAAGGAAAGCTCGGCACAGGAGGAGAGGGGACACCACTTTGAAGACAAAGGCAAGGAACGAGAAGAAGGGGATAGCTCGCGATCGGCGCCGGAAACCAGACGAGAAAAGCCCTGCGCTGGTTGAGTTCGCCGAGGAGAAGCTGGCGATCGACGAAAGGAGACGAGTGGGAGAAGAGGCGAGGCGCTCAGGAGTGGGTTGTTCGGCCGAAACCTAGGATTAGGTCAAGGTATTTAAGAGGTCCATCTTGCAATTTAGTCCAATCAATTTTCTTCTAATTGCAAGATCACCCCTATATTTGAACATTTTCGCAAACAACCCCTTTAAGATTTGGTTTTATTCCATTTAACTCCTGAAAATTCTGTCTAAGAGCCCAGAAGCCCTAAGACCCTTTTCAGAGAAATTTTTCGGAATGAAATAAAAATGTCGGATTTAACATCCTCCCCCACTAATAAAAATTTGGTCCCCAAATTTCACCATTCCTCGTATGGCACACACTAGCAACTATCCATGTCTGTACTCATCATGAGTAATCACTTCGGTTGATACCCTAAGGTTACACTGCTACGGGCCAACTGGGGTTATCAATCCAGTGGTTATCATCCAATCAGCAGGGACAACTGAACAACCAATCATTCATCACCACTATCAAGGGACTCAATCCTAAGATCACTGGTGCCAAGTCTATACTCTGATCCTCAAACATACAATGAAAAATCCATACGTATCCCCAAGTAGAATTCTTAAAATATAACATATCCTAGAGTTTCGTCAATCTCAATCCACCTCTCAACACCAACGAGAAAGTCCATGGTAATATCAACCTTATCATCCCGTGAACTAATAAGTCCACAATGGGGGTATAATAACCGAAAACCAGTGGCATCTTTGACCTCCTGATTAACGTCCCATATCTCACCGAAAGATAAGGATACAACTAACTCCACATCCTCCACACCCTAACGAGTCATACATCCCGATGCACCATCGAGATTATCAAACCACGAACACTCAATCTATGAGTCAAAATCCCTCATAGAATCGCGTACAATGAACGAGTCGACCAACCATCGGCTCGTAACCCAATATTCTCCGATTCCTTCACTCAAGGTTCAGAAACCTCTGAGTTCCAACTCCATAACATAGATACACGTTATCTCTCATGAGTATCTCAACATAATCACAAAGTGATTCTTTGTTCCCTGAAAATCATCCTCGACATCTTCCACCCCATTGTGGCATAGTCTCGTAAGTGATTTGCCTCAACGCAAATCATAAGGTCGAAATTACCTCCTTGGTTATCCAACCAGGTACCAACGGTAACTCATAAGTGTCAGCAGTTAGCTCTACACTTTTTCTGTATCGGCTCAAGTCACCTATCAAACTGTACCGTCTAGGTCATCAACCAGGTACACCGGATTCATAGCCAAAGTCCTCATCGAATATGATGTATCAATCCTCTACTAACAATGATAGTATATAGATCATGCTATCCTTCTGCACCAATGTAGGTTATGTACCCTAAACGTGCCTTCCAGGTCATCTA
This sequence comes from Boesenbergia rotunda, assembly GCA_024364735.1. Lineage (NCBI taxonomy): Eukaryota > Viridiplantae > Streptophyta > Magnoliopsida > Zingiberales > Zingiberaceae > Boesenbergia > Boesenbergia rotunda. The sequence goes on along the minus strand of JAGFNQ010007834.1, from coordinate 172,626 downwards.
ACCAGGCACGAACAACCCAAATGTCTAAATCTCCTTGAACCAGAATAAGTCGGTCCTATACTGATCGAGCCAACTACGATAGTCAACCCTAGTTCTCACTTAGCTAATAATAGCTAGTACAAATACTATGAATAATAGGTCCAGGAAAAATCAAAAATCCTTAACCTCTAATATCTTGTTGACAGGTTTGACCCTCGTCATCCAACCCGTATGTCGGTATCACACAAGAATCAATATTTTCCACATTTAGACAAGTCTGCAACAAGCCAACAAATCTCCTTCATAGTCGATCCTGACCATGATTATTATAAACTGATTCTTTAAGTCATCAGACCCAACCAAGTTACCAGACGCGTACAAGAATAATAACATGATTCCATAACATAAGAAAATTCCTAACCATACTTTAACATACAGGAATAGTCACATGATCTAATAATATGGAAGAATTTCTAACCATACCTAAATATACAGGAATAATAACATGGTCTGATAACATGAGAGAATTCCTAGCCATACCTAAATACCGGAATGAAAACATAATCTAATGACATGAGATAATTCTTAACCATATATAAATACAGGAATAGTAACATGGTCTCATAACATGAGAGAATTTCTATCTATCCTAACTAGGACAAGGGATACAAGAGATCAGAAGAAATACCTGTCGCCAGAAGAAGTCCCATCGCGCCAAGTCCCAAACAACCACATCGAGAAAATACTCCGAACAAATCCGACAAGACTCGTAAAACAAGTAGGCATCACAAACCTACGCTCTGATACCAAAATAAATTGTCACGCCCCGAGACCCAGGAGCCGCTGTTCCAACATAAAATCGGGCAGCACCTCCCCTGTCCGCGGACAATTTACACATACAAACCACAATATAACAATACCACGTAGTTATATTTGGCCTCAGGCCTCAAAATATATATATAGACACGACACAAATGCAAAAGACAACTAAGTAAATCATACCTGACTGCGGACCGGTCCGAATTACGACGAAATAACCAATACAAAAACCCCTTAGGGCACATGACACACTCCTATGACATATACAAATCACTAACAGAAATATAAAACAAATGTACTACAAGTACAAAGCAAAAGCATGTCAACGCGATGGGTAGTGACTGGCTGCTGGGCTCTTCTGGCGACTCCAAGTATCTCAACCTGAAATAAACATATATGGCAACGGGGTGAGTCCATAGCTCAGCGAATACCCAACAGATATGCATAGAAGGTTATACCAACACTAAGAGTTCAGCTAATACAGACTCAAATCAACAGTAGGGAAAGACTAGTACTGAACATACTGAGGTAGATACATACCTGAATCCATCTAACCTGGAAAGAGGGTAAGAAATACCAAAGGAAAACCAATAGGCATATAAACACAGATAACAAGTCTCCAGTATATGCGATGTCAAACAAGTGCAGCAATAAGTGCAGCAAACAATGCACGATGCAAAATATGCACATGGTGCAATGACATGGTCACCCCTCCAGAGCCACCGAGACAGGCGATACTGTCATTAGGGACGTCTGAACGGGTAGGGCTCTGACAACTGTACACCCTGCCATCACTGCTCCTGAGTGACCGAGTGGACAGGATGCTGGCGAGGGACCACCCCTCTACTCCGCCCCAATGGGGGAGCTCCGCTCTCATCTCCTCGTGGCTCAGTACGAGAAGGGATCCCTGGCTGCTACCACGCTCCGCCACTACCTCCAAATGAGCGGCCGAAGCGGAGCAATACAGGGCAAATGCACACATCTACGGTATCCACTAACCCATGAGTGGCCGTGTGTGCAAGTCATGTACCGGAAGACGATTAGGCTCAACCACAAGGGAGTCGCTGATCGCCGGCATGCAACAGTGCAAGGATGGTGTATGATAGATACACATACCTCCCTCCCAAGTCCTCAGTATACTAGGTCTCAGTCTGAAATCCTACAACAGGAAATACAGGTAACCTACAAGGTATACTGGCCTGAAACTACAGATCTCTCAAGGTCAAGTGCAAGAGGTACATCCCGATATCTAAGCATACATATAGATATGACAATACCTGAGACTGTATAGAAACTAAACAGCATGATAACTCAGGGATAAACAACAAGTATCCAGAACTGGCATAATAAACAGGATAAACAACAATATCCAGAACAGACCTAATAACCAGGGATAAGCGTAGAATCTTACTGCTATCTATAACATTCTATGCATAACAAAATGACAATATCAAATATATAAGTCAAAGGGTACCCGCCTCCAAGTAAGTGAAGTCCGTATCAAATGAGAACCTCCCGTCCCAAAGTCCAAAAGCGATCAATGTCCTGTATCAACGGACATAATGTTTAGCTACAATGATACATAATTTATAGCTAAACGAGTTTCTTAATTTATTAGGATCGTCCTAATTATCCTGTCTCATTTAATTAATCACAATTAAATGAGTAACCATAATTATCCCAAGTTACCTTGATTAG
>JAGFNQ010007834.1:136183-157750 GCA_024364735.1 Boesenbergia rotunda | reverse complement strand
CGAAACCAACAAGGAGAAAACATACATAAACTATTACACTGCAGGCGAGGGGATACTTACATCCTTTCGCTTGAATTTCTCCTTCTCTTACTCCTTAGGGTACCCTTGAAGAAAAGAAGATGAGTGTTTCCCTTGTTAGCCTTCTCTAGCACTCTTGGCCCTAGTAGAGGGCAAGAACCTTCAAGGGTTCCTTTTCCTTCCAATTCCCTAGGGTTAGAACCCTAGGGTGTTTTTCGAAAATGAAAGGGGAAGAAGGCTCTGTTTCGAAAATGAAGTGGGGAAGAAGAAGAAGAAGTGTAACTTCTTTTCCCTCTCTTATTTATACTCTTCTCATGAAGAGACATGTCTCTTCTTCCCTAGCTTTAACAAGCATGTTTCTTATTCTCTCAACAAGAAACATGGCTTGGTTCATTGGTTATGACATTTAGTGCAACTAGGAGGTTCAAGGTTCAATCCTTGCTTCCTCCTTTCTCATTTCTTTTTATCACATTTGCACTAATCCATATCAAAGCCCATTAAGCCAAGCCCATCATGAAATTTCATATAATAATTATTTCATGAATTCATAATATTTCATATTCATAATATTTCATATATTTCATAATATTTCATTCATGAATTCATAATATTTCATAATATTCATGATAATATTTCATGAATTCATAATATTTCATATTCATGAATTCATAATATTTCATAATATTCATGATAATATTTCATGAATTTCATAATATTTCATATTCATGAATTCATATATTTCATAATATTCATATAATATTTCATGAATTTCATAATATTTTTGGGGTGTTACATCCTCCATACCTTATAAAAAGTTCGTCCCGAACTTTAAAATAATTCCGGATACTTTAATCGTATTGCCTCCTCTCGTTCCCATGTGGCTTCTTCGAATTGTTCGTTCCGCCACAGAACCTTTACTAAGGGTACTTCCTTGTTCCTTAGCTTTTTGACTTCCCGATCTAGATCTGAATAGGTCGGCGTTCGGAACTTAGGTTCTCTTGATCTTGTACTGGTTGGGGCTCTATCATCTGATTCACATCAGAGGTACATTTCCTGAGCATTGATACATGGAAGACATTGTGGATAGCCGACATTTCTGGCGGTAACTCCAGTTCGTAGGCCACTTTGCCTACCCGTCTCAGAATCTGATACGGTCCCACATATCTCGGACTCAGCTTCCCTTTCTTCCCGAATCTCATCACCCCTTTCATAGGGGCCACTTTCAGGAATACTGAATCCCCAACCTCAAACTCTAGTGGTCTGCGTCGCTTGTCAGCGTAGCTTTTCTGCCGACTCTGAGCAGTCTCTATCTCTGGCGATATTCTTTATAGCCTGAGTGGTTTCATCTATAATATCGTCTGGAGTCCCATCTCCTTCTTTTCACCACTCTCAAGCCAGCATATAGGAGATCTGCATTTTCTTCCATACAGTGCTTCCTATGGTGCCATCCCGATAGTAGCCTGATAACTGTTGTTATAAGCAAACTCTGCCAGGCTCAGGTATCGACACCAGCTTCCCTTGAAGTCTAAGGCACAAGCTCGTAACATATCCTCTAATATCTGGTTTACTCTTTCAGTCTGCCCGTCAGTCTGGGGGTGAAAGGCAGTGCTGAATTTCAGTTTCGTACAAAGAGTCTTCTGTATGTGTCCCCAAAAATCTGAAGTGAATCGACCATCCCTATCAGAGATAATGGTCTTGGGAACCCCGTGCAGTCGGATAATTTTCTTGACGTACAGTTGAGCCAACTGCTCTACCGAGTAGGTCATCCTGATAGCCAGAAAATGGGCAGACTTGGTTAGCCTGTCCATAATAACCCATATACCATCATATCCGTTCGTCGTTCTAGGCAGCCCAGAGATGAAATCCATGGAGATGTCTTCCCATTTCCACTCGGGGATAGACAGGGGTTGCAAAACTCCTCCAGGCCTCTGGTGTTCTGCTTTGACCCTCTGGCAGGTCAAACACATACTGACATAGTGGGCTACATCCCGCTTCATACCGGACCACCAAAATTTGCTTTTCAGATCTTGATACATCTTGGTAGACCCAGGATGCATCGCATAAGGTGTTCCGTGAGCTTCCTCAAGGATTCTTGTCCGTAAGTCGGAGTCGTCGGGAACACATAATCGATCCCGAAGATATAAAACTCCACTGTCCGAAATCCTAATCCATCGTCCTTGCCTTCGAGAACCTCTTGCTTGATTCTTTGAAGACTCGGATAATGATTCTGCTTTTCCAGAATATCGCCGAATAATGTCAGCGCAATCATCAGGGTGGATAACTGTCCTGATATGATTTCAATCCCGTAATTCATAATTTCTTCCCCTAAGGGTTGTGACAAAGCTGACAAAGACATTAAAGCAGCACATGATTTCCTACTGAGAGCATCGGCTACCTTGTTGGCTTTTCCCGGATGGTACAGGATCTCACAATCATAATCCTTGACCAATTCGAGCCATCTGCGCTGTCTCATATTCAGATCTTTCTGGGTGAAGAAATACCGCAGACTCTGGTGATCTGTATAAACTTTACACTGAGTTCCATATAGATAGTGCCTCCATATTTTCAGTGCAAAGACCATCGCTGCTAACTCTAAGTCATGGGTAGGGTAGTTTCTTTCATGTTCTTTTAGTTGCCTAGAGGCATAGGCAATTACCTTCCCATTTTGCATAAGCACAGCTCCGAGTCCAAGTTTGGATGCGTCGCTGTACATATCGAAACCCATATCGCTCTCTGGAAGAGTCAATATTGGAGCGCTAGTCAGCCTCCTTTTCAGTTCAGTAAAGCTCTTTTCACATTCCTCGGTCCATACATATTTCTTGTCCTTCTTTGTAAGAGCTGTCATAGGGGCTGCAATCCGAGAGAAGTTCTCTACGAATTTTCTGTAATAGCCTACTAGCCCGGGGAAACTTCTGATTTTACTGGCATTCTTGGGTCTAGTCCAGTTACTCACGGCTTCGATTTTAATTGGGTCCACCATTACTCCTTCCTTGGAGATAACATGTCCCAAGAATGATACTTGATCGAGCCAGAACTCGCATTTGGAAATTTAGCATACAGTTGTTCCTTCCGAAGAATCTGTAGTACTATACTCAGGTGCTCAGCATGTTCTTCGGGAGTTCTCGAATATATAAGGATATCGTCGATAAAGACGATCACAAATCTGTCGAGGAATGCCGAGAATACCTGATTCATTAAGTCCATAAACATAGCTGGCGCATTGGTAACTCCAAATGGCATAACTACGAACTCATAATGTCCGTATCTAGTTCGGAAAGTCGTCTTCGGTATATCCTCCTTTTTCACCCTGACTTGGTGATAACCCGATCTCAGGTCAATCTTAGAGAAAAACTGTGGCTCCCTTCAATTGATCGAACAGGTCATCTATCCTGGGTAGAGGGTACCTGTTCTTGATAGTCACGTTGTTCAGCGCCCGATAGTCGATACACATTCGCATCGACCCATCCTTCTTTTTCACGAACAGTACGGGAGCTCCCTAGGGAGAATGACTAGGGCGAATGAGTCCCTTGTCAAGCAACTCTTGTAACTGTCCCTGTAATTCCTTTAATTCTGTCGGCGCCATATGGTATGGTGCTTTAGAAATGGGGTTAGTACCAGGAACCAACTCAATTGCAAATTCTATATCTCTTTTAGGTGCTAACCCTGGTAAGTCATCGGGAAATACCTCTGGGTAATTGCATACGACTTTGACGTCTTCTAGCTTCGGGTCCTCTGTAGGACTGGTATCAACCACATGAGCTAGAAACCCAGAGCATCCATTTTCTAACATCTTCCTTGCTTTGAGAGCCGATAAGAATTTGCTTGTCCTCTTCTTCGGCTCTCCGATAATTCAAATAGAATTCTCGCCTCAGGTCGAAAGAAAACCTTCCGTTTACGGCACTCGATAGAGGCGCCGTATTTGTTCAAGAAATCCATGCCCAATATCACATCATAATCATGCATATCAAGCACTATCAGGTCGCAGTAGAGTTCCCTATCAGCGATTCTGATTGGTGCGGCACGCAGCATTTGGGTAGAGGGCATCACCTCACCCGAGGGCAGTGTTGTCAGAACAGAAATTGGGACTCGAAGTCCTTCCACTTCATCTGATCCACTGACCTTCTAGGTTTTACCCGTTCCCACCATATCCTGGCGTCGCCAGTGAGGCAGAACGAGACACATTTAATTTTCTCATGCTCGAGCCAGTCTACTAATTCCACTGTGCTCTCAACTGTCTCATTACCCCGATTGCTACGTCCTCTAGCCATATTTATCATACAGGTGATAAATGACTACATAAGAATTAATACTACTTCAACTTGTTATGCAAGTATAAATCATCTCTATATATCATTACTGTACATGAAATAAAATAAGGCGAGGTTAGGATCTCTTACTTGGAAGCGGCAGGATGAAGCTTGATGTGTGTGTGGTGGAGGGGAAACCTGCTCTGATACCAACCTGTAACGCCCGCCCTTATATCTACTCTCGGGGCGGGGTTACGTACATTCAATCATATAATAATATATATATTTTTTTTCCTCTAGCATAAAATTTAAAACAAACAATGCAAGGACTAAGGACTGAGCATGCTTGTTTAAAACTATCAAAGTTATTCTATAACATGATAAGTTCACCAGTAATGTAACTCATAACATAATCAAGTATAAAAGACATCCAAGGGTAATCACTATCATGCAATATCAAACCTAGTCACTAATACTCATTGTCAAGGAACATAAACATGAGCATAATAAAGTAGATATAAAAGTCTTTCTTTCCCGAGCCACCACCCCACACATCTTCAGCCCTCCTGCCTCTTCCTTTAGTTCAAGTGTTCCTTACCTATATCTGCAGCATAAGATAACACATAAACTAGTAAGCACAAAGCTTAGTAAGGATCCGGTCCTACTCGCAAAATCCATACGAAAGCATACATCATGTACATATAATATATCATAAGCATGAGTACTAAACATCAAAGTTGCATGAGTTCATCATAGCATACTAAACATCAAAGTTGCATGAGTTCATCATAGCATACTAAACATCAAAGTTTCTAAGCATGCAATATATGGTATTTTAAGCATACCCATCACATATAATAAATGTTTTTCAAAATAATTCCATAAAGGTATTACTTAAAAATACATCCATATCATATTGGGCCCAGTTGTGTACCACATGATGCGCGTTCCCTAATGAATTGGGGTAGCGAGCCACCAATCCCATTAGAGCAGGACCCTTACGTCCTACCGGAGCCATGACCTTATGTTAACATGCATCCCGGATTTGTTTAACGACCCCTGTTACGAGTCGGGTACACAACTTACAAAGTAAAATACTTATCATGTCTTTACATATATGCTAAGGAGTACTCCAAGTTCACTTCTCAAGGGACACCCACTCTTTCAGGGTGTTTCTGATCCCATAGGGACACACCTCACAACATAAGTGTGTTCTTGATCCCATACTTAGTGGAGTATCCTTTCAAGCATTTCATCATACATATCACATGCAATCTCATAAGGGTGCCCCATGGGCCATAAGACATGCTCACACATACATCATAATTCAACCACTTAAACATACTTTAGATATGACAAGATTTGGTCACATAGATCATACTCATATCATAGGAAGTGGTAACATGCTAACAATTAGGGTTTCAAATCAAACATTTCATTTAAACATGAACACCACATGCATATACATATAACCATCCCCAAACATAAGCATATATCATAGGATAGTTTAACCTTCACAAACCCTAATCTTAGGGGGTTGGCCAAAAGTCATAGGGTAGGGGAAAATTAGGGTTTTTGCAATGAAACATTCACACAGACATTTGTACAAACACCTTGTATACAATATCATACAATATACTAAGCATGAATATATTCTAGGATAATTCAACCCTCACTAACCCTAATTCCATGCTTTGGCCGAAACCCATCCAAACCCTAAACCTTAGTTTTTGTCATTACAAAATGAAGGGTCACAACATAGGTGTATACTCTAAGTCCCAAGGGTTCTTCTCATGTATCAAAGAGTAGCCAAAGACTTCCCTTTGGAAGTGGCCGAACCCTATACAAGAACAAAACCCTAGGTTTTGTTCACAACATTTTGAAGGATACAACATACACATATACCCTAAGTTCCAAGGGGTTTACTTATGTAACAACAAGTAGCCAAAAGCCTTCCCCTAGGGGGTGGCCGAAACTCATTCAAGGGGGAGATCCCCATTTTCGAAACCAACAAGGAGAAAACATACAATAACTATTACATTGCAGGCGAGGGGATACTTACATCCTTTCGCTTGAATTTCTCCTTCTCTTACTCCTTAGGGTACCCTTGAAGAATAAGAAGGTGAGTGTTTCCCTTGTTAGCCTTCTCTAGCCCTCTTGGCCCTAGTAGAGAGCAAGAACCTTTAAGGGTTCCTTTATCCTTCCAATTCCCTAGGGTTAGAACCCTAGGGTGCACTTTTCGAAATTTGAAGTGGGGAAGAAGGCTCTAGTTTTCGAAAATTGAAGTGGGGAAGAAGAAGAAGAAAGATAACTTCTTTCTCCCTCTCATATTTATACTCTTCTCATGAAGAGACATGTCTCTTCACTTCCCTCGCTTTAACAAGCATGTTTCTTATTCTCTCAACAAGTAACATGGCTTGGTTCATTGGTTATGACATGATTAGTGCAACTAGGAGGTTCAAGGTTGAATCCTTGCTTCCTCCTTTCTTCATTTCCCTTTTTATCACATTTTGCACTAATCCACATCCAAGCCCATTAAGCCAAGCCCATCATGAAATTTCATAGTAATAATTATGTTTCATGAATTCATAATATTTCCTAATATTCCATAATAATATTTCATAAATTTCATAATATTTCATATTCATGAATTCATATTATTTCATAATATTCCATGATAATATTTCATGAATTTCATAATATTTCATATTCATGAATTCATATTATTTCATAATATTCCTTGATAATATTTCATGAATTTCATAATATTTCATATTCATGAATTCATAATATTTCATAATATTCCATGATAATATTTCATGAATTTCATAATATTTTTTTTGGGGTGTTACACCTTCGTTCCCTGCAACCAAGGTTAGTTCCAAAACACAAGAAGCAAATATGTTAGCCAATATTTACAGCTAAGTTGTCTTGGTTCTGACTTTGGGTCTCTTAAATGGAACCCTAGGTCGAACCGACGCCTACTGTTCCCTCGCACGGGGAACGCGTCCTCACCTACTCCTCTCAAGAGAGTTTATCTTTTGCCAACCGGCTCCTCCGGTTGGACTTTAGCCCGATCCTCCCAATCAGGTCTTCGTGTCCAGTCCGTGACCAGGACATCTTACCCAACTTCCGGTCAGGTCTTCGGTGCCCAGCCCTTTGCCAGGACTTCTTGCCCAGTCCTTGACCAGGACTTCATGCCCAACCCTTTGTCAGGACTTCTTACCCAGTCCTCGACCAGGACTTCTTTCCTAATGTACCTAGGACTTTCCTGCACACTTAGTAAGCTTGTTAGATCACAATAACATCTTAACTTCTGAACCCTTTGCCATTATCAAAACACAGGTTTGACTTTGGTGCATCCGGTACCAACAGAACCTTGGGGTAGCTTCTGGAACCATTGTTGGGCGGCCCCTGATAGGGTATTCAAGAACACACGATAGTTTACACCATTAGTGTACTGGTGTAGGAGTGCCGCGTTCTCAAACTTACAGACATGGTCCTCCGGGTCTATCCTTCCATCATAGTCGGCAATCCTCGGGCCCCGAAATTGCTTGGGCATGGGGTCTTCTATGATGGCCAGCGTGAATGGGGTAGAGGGCGTCTTCAGGAAGTTCTTCGGTCCTTCCCCCCTCCTTCTTGCCATAGTACACTGGAGGCAACAGAGTTAATCTTCTCTAAATATCCTAGGGACTCTCACCGGTGCACCGAAAGTATCGCCGCAGGCACCATTAGTGGTGAGATAGATCTTCGGTGGTGTTGGTGTGATGTGGAGATCCTGGGGATCTCTACCTACCCAGAAGCCACTCGACGCGATGCGGCTTGCTTGATCTGGTGTTGTTCGAAGACACCCTTTACGGCGTTGGCAATCAATCGATCTAGCTCCTCCTTAGTCAGGGTGATGGGCTATCCTTCTGGTTCCACCATCACTGTGTTCCTTCTAGAGTTTTGATTAGTAGTTTCCCATAGACGACGCAAAACATGTTTCGAAAGGAATCGACACGGACGTTGAGTCACCAAGACGAAGCCACGCGGATGGCGAGGAGGAGGAAGACGATCGCGCTCTGCGAGAGTAACACCAGCGTTAAAGGGAATACGTCGAAGATTTTCCATCGGAGCCCACTCCGATGCTCAAGTCAGAAACGAGTAGGAGAAGTTGCAAGAAGGTAATGTAAGTGCTATAATTCAAGAAATTAGATCCCTTTTACCTAGGTGTCGAAGCACTATTTATACCTGAGACGACGGTGACACGTGTCTCCACGTTCTCCTCCACGCCCCCTCATTTAGCGGTTATTGGATGATCTCTTCAACGACCACATGACCACTAAATCTAAGTTGTTGCGATAATTAATACATTAATAGCCACATATTACGGGCTGTAATTATCCAATAATTATATGTAGACCCGAGAAAGGGGGGTGGTCATTGGATGAGATGACTCTTAGGCTCCGCTCTCCCGAGGTGATCTCAGGGCCCTTCGGCCTGAGAGGGTCTGGCGCACTTATTTTCCCGAGGGGGTCTCAGGAACCTATTTTCTCGAGGTGGTCTCGAGTGTCTGTTTTCCCGAGGTGGTCTCGAGAACCTATTTTCCCGAGGTGGTCTCGAGTGCCTGTTTTCCCAATGTGGTCTCGGCGAACCTTGCCACATAGCTTCTTCATTCCACGTGTCCTACAAGGGATGCTCAACCCCATCAATATTGTATTTATCTTGCTTGTTTCTTGTATTCCTCTTGTTTTTGAAAAATAGGTTCCTCTTATATTTGAACAATAAATATTAAAAGATATTTTTGTCGGGGATGATCATGTGAATCTTTGTGTGTATAAAACATGTTTTTGAAAAACATACAGTGGAAGTGAAATGAATTTCTAAATTATTACAATGCACATCACACATAACCATAAGAACACACATGTGCAAGATATAACCGTAGATTAAAACATCGTTTAGGAATTATATTTGTCGGATGATATGTAACGAAAATGACATCAACTAGTAAAACTCATAAGTTTTGCCTGTATCGGTATTCACACTGAATAGTCTTCAAGACAACTTCATAAATCACAAGTTGTCTCTCCTTTGGTACTAGCCAAAACAAGGAGAAGACATGAGAGGAGATAGGAAGAGGAGAGGAAGCTAGTGGCACCACCATGAGAAGTTGCCACCAATAGAGGTTCGGCGACCTTTTGGCCGGATGAATAGGGATGTCCAGCCAACTCTTAGAAGAAGACACCACTAAGGGAGAGTCCGACCATGTTTTTGGCTGAAACTTGATGTTGGCTCCTTCTTTTGGTAGGTGACGACAACAAGGAGAGAAGGCAAGGCGATCTCTAAACCATTAGAAGAATTCATTCTATCTAATTCCATATAGAGGCTAGGTATATTTATACCTCTTCAATATGACTTGGAGAGCAAGTCATAACCTAGGCTTTAGCTTAAGGCCAAGTTTAAGCCCACATCATATATATTGGTTTAACCCACCTAGGTGTGAACCAAAACCAAACTCATGTCTCATGAGTAGGTCTAATTTGCCTATAAGAGACATGACCTATTAATGCTTCTAGCCCAACAAATACTTTTCATATTTGTCCTTTATCTAGTCCTACCAGACTTAATCTATCTCAATTTAAGAATTTTATTGTCAAACTTATTTTACGTCTTTCGGATATATTTGTAGTGTGTGTAACCCAATAGATTCCTAGTTATGTTAGTCATATATAATTAACCATTAATTATGAATAGATCATAAGTGACACCTAGTAGTACATAATGACCCCTAATTGATAAAAAAGTCATAGTTAATCTCAGAATAAATTTTAAACTTTTCAGAAACTACAATAATTAGGATGTCTGTTCCTTTTACGCATCTTATACCCACTTGGTTCATGATATGATCTATGTATCAGTCTCCACTAGGTTGACTATGTCACACCTAACCTAAGTAATAGTTCTTTGTCCTGTGGATTCAAATTGCTCAAACATGGATCTAAGAAGACCATCCTCTTGGGTTTTTTGTGAGAAACGACAATTAAATTCTAACGTTAAATTAAAGAATAATCTTATTGAATTGTCGGAGAATTTTTAGAAAATTTTCTGGAATCTTTTTAAAATTTATATGATATCCTAATTAATCGAGGAAATGTTGTATTATTGAAATTCATTTTAAATATTTAAATAAATCCTAATTGAATTCTCACTAAGACCTAAGTTCGCTGATCCCCCTCTTTCTCCCGATCTCTCCTCTCTTCTCCTCTTCTAAACTAATCACCACCCACTGAAGTGTCATTGCTCCTCTCCCTACCTTCCAGCTGGCAATTCCTCCAACACCACGAGTGGACCTGCTCGTCACAATTTCCCTCCATGACCGTCGAACACCCCGAAGAAGATCCGCCAGAAGAACCTACGAACGCCGACGCCATCGAGCCTAAGTCCTCCGTCTCTAACCTCCAGACAACTACTGAAAACAACCCTATAAGATTGGACAGTGATGCTGCCCATGTCTCTGTTAGTAGGAGCCCTAGAGCCAATTATGTTATAATTGACTAGGGACATTTTGTATCATATTCTATCATTAATAAAGGCATGTTTGGTTACTATACTTACTTTATATTTGTGTCAAATAATTAAGTATAATAATGTCCTTGGGTATTAGGTTCTTATTTATATCATATCGATTGGTTGAATCGATAGTGAGATGATGTAGATAACACTACACTAAACAATTCCTAGTCAAGCATTAATATTCAAGGACAATATTAATGCATGGAGACTAGTATGTAGGTCAATTGATGACTTGAGCTCACAAGTCATGGATATATGATATCATGTTAACACATGGGTATACATTAGAGAATGTGTACTGAATTGATCCGCCATGAAAAAGAGTCATAGATTGCCATATGAGTGTCATAAACTTTCTCATATGACTATTAGTATGAATAGTCCTTAGACCTGAAGTCACTACCGTTCCCTACATAAGGAGTTATTTACTTTGGTATCGTCAAACATCACCCGTAACAGGGTGGACTATAAATACGATTATTGGGTATGTAACGAATTATGTGAAGGGATATGAGTAATGTAGATGAGATCTATCCCTCTCATATGACGGGAGTGATATCTGTGGGCCCCTTGATCGAGTAGGACTACTAAAACGCATAGTCATGCTCAAATGAGTCAATATGAGATATTGAGCTCATTTGTTTGAGTGAGTCTACTCGGGGATCATGAAACACAAAGATTGATTGAAGATGACACGGTTTATGCCTCATTGGTCAATCTAGATATCGAGGATAGAAGGACAAGGTCATATATTGTCATAGTCACGGAGGTTAAGTCGGATCTCGACTTTCTTGTTACTTGGGTAGCAATAATGCATTACTAGATGTCGCTCATTGCTTATGCGTCTAAAGTGGATTAGACACATTGCCAACGTTATGAGAACCTATTGGGCCACACACTAAGGACACGATGTTCGAAGATTAATTGATCTTAGTTTGATTAAGATTTGATCCGAATTGGATTAATTAAGTTAGACTCATGTAAATCCAATTGGATTATGGGATTGAGATCTAATTTGAGTTTGACTCATTTATATTAGACTCAACCATATTTGAATTAGATATTAATTCATTAAAATGTTTAATAAATTAATAATAGAGGATGATGAAAAGTTTCTCTTCATTGGATGAAGAGAAGTTGAAGAGACATATGAGAAAATGTGCTCTAAGTGGGTTTTGTTAGTGCCTCGGTTGGTTTTGATGCGATCAACCAAGTTAGGTTAGGTCTTGTTGGTTTTAATCCCTCTGCTAAGTGTGCAGGAACTTAGGTAATGAGAAAGTCGAGTGTAAGACGCAGCAGACGAGAAGGATTGCGCAGGGAAGAGAGCCGACGGGCTCGGTACAATCCGAGGGACGCGGAAGCTTCGAAAGAGTACGTCGGTGGAGCGAGAAGGACGCGTGCGGTGTCCGAGGGACAAGAAGCCGGGAGGAAGGATGCTCGAGGGGAGAAAGGCTGAAGTCGGGTTCGGGTGAGCCTAACTCCGGTTGGCCAGAAATCTCCCAGAAGACGAAGAATCAAAAAGACTGGTCCAAGCACCCAAAATAAAAGAGAAAATTATTTGGTGCCAAGGAGGATCGAACCCGACACCTCAACAACACACGCTAACCCACTTTCCATTTGGGATAAAGGGCGATGGCAATAAAATGTTTTCGATATTACTACTTAGAGATTACAACAGCGACATAGAGATTCCAACAGCCATCTCGAGCCATCTCGAGGAAAGATAAGGTTTTAATTAAAACTTTATTTCTTAAAAGATAATGTTACATTATCCTTTAATCAAATCCAATGGATGCAGTTTAATCCCATCCAAGATCAACTATCTAGATTACATCCATGGATCAACGGCCAAGAGAAAAGTCATCAACAATCAACAATCTAGATTTATTCTCTTAGGCTATAAATAGACTTAGAGGTTTTGCTTTAATTTCCAATCATTCAATTCATTCTTGTAATTCTCGCTAAAGTCTAGTGTGCTTTTGTTGTAAGGCTTCTCTGCCATAAGGAGATTTTAATTGAGCGTCCACTACCTTGGAAGCAACGTTCTTAGTTGCGACCAAGTTTTTTTTTTAAAGACGAGTGCCTTCCATTTCATATTTTGTTTCCGTCTATTCACCCCCCTCTAGCCGGACCAACCCGCTCCAACAGGTTTTTATTAGCATTAATGGAGGGAAGCTAAAGGGAAAAAACTCTTCATAATCATGGGATGAGTATGAAAGAGTTTTTCTTGTCGGATGATGAATTTGTCATTTTTCTATCCCTTCCTTCTCTTGGCCAAAACCCCTCTTCTTCCTCTCCTTCTTGCTTTGTGAATCTCCTCTTGTGGCTAGCACCACAAAGGCTATTCTTCTCCAAAGCTTGAGAGATCACGTTCGTGTGGATACGTATAGACGCACGGACACTTGAACGTGTAAGATATCCGGCATACCTCAGACAAGCGGGACAAGCGAAGGGCACGCGCCAAAGGTATACCTATACGATAGGAATTTGTAAATTAACATTGTATGAATTTTCTTTCCCATGCATCGCTTGTGGGATCTATTATTTCCGCTATAATTTTTGAATATTTTTGCATATAGATCCTATTGGTGCAAAATGCATCAGTGAAGTGCAGTCATCCTCTAGTGTTTCGATGTTTGACAATATACTAAAGTTAGTTACAATATATGTTTGATAATATAAGGTGTAGTCAAAGAGATCAAGGGTTAAACCAAACAGGACCTTATGTTTGGTAGGGTAAACCTAGGTTTGATCAATTTGACAAAGGGTTAAGCCAAACAAGATCTGATGTTTGGCAAAATGAATAGAACCCAGGGTTGGTCAGTTTGACCAAGGGATTAAACCAAACCGGACTTGAGGTTTAGGATTAAATGTACCTGAAGGTTGGAAGAAGTCTAGTCAGGATCATGATGACAAGCAATATCAAACATTTACGTGGTTCGGAGATGATACTCCTACTCCATGGCTATCCGTAAGGTGGACGATCCTGATCTATTGGTGAATGACTCCCCAGAAAGTCTCTGGCTAGCTAGCTTCGATCCTTGTGGGTGGAGAAACCTCGCCACAAACTCCCAACAACACATGAGCACTTGGAGACTACTAATAGGCTTTACCCAAGCTTATTTCGTCAACCTTGGCCTAGCCAAACCGAGCTCTCTTAAATAGAGCTCGACCCTGAAATAGTCATTACCAGTCGACTAGTGCCAATACCAGTCAATTGGCCCACTTGGATTCGAACGTTACAGCCCAATGTTCGAATTCCAGCCGACACCAGTCGACTACTACATGCAGCAGTCGACTGATCTTTTTGTGCCTAACACCAATCGACTGCTACATGCAGCAGTCGACTGACCAAACCCTAAACCTATGGTTTCAACCCCGACTATAGTCCCTCAGCACTCGTCCTCGCCCGACCAACCTAGACCTAACCTTCTAGTCTCCTCCATCAGCCTTGCGTCCAACAGATGCCTCCCCATCCTTCACGCCTAGCCTTCTGGAGCTTCCTTCGACCTCGGTCCTTGTTGTCGGAGCTTCCTTCACCAAGATGCCACTTGTACTTTCCTCCTTTACCAAGATCCCACAAGGACTTTTCTCATTGTACCTTTATCCTGTATACTCATAATGCATATCAAATATAACAATAAACCTAACTTAAACCTTTGCCCAAACATCAAAACCTAAGGTACCTAGATTGTTCCAACACTAAATACCCACTTAGTGTCTATAATGGACTACCTTCATGTTTAGGCACAAATTCCCAAACTTGATTTTTATCAAATTGGGCTAGTTCCTCTTGTATAGCAATGATCTGGGTCAGGTAAGGCTTCTTCTATGGTCTTAGGTTCAATCTTTGAAATTAGTGCAAACTGACTATGATTTCTATAGGAGGACCTTGTTCTGACCCCTAAGGTTGGATCACCCATAATTTTGTCAGTTGGGTGATTTAGTCTGAGTTTCTTAGGTCTCTTAGAACTTGGTTGAACCTCAGGTCTGGTTGGTAAATTTTGGGTTGATTTAGGACTGGTTCAGTAGGTAATGTTAAATCTGGTTCAGGAATCGGTTCAGTAGGTAGGTCTATGACTGGTTCAGAAATTGATTCAATTGGTGAGTTAGTGATTTGATTTGATTTAGATTCATCTTCTTTGGGATTAACTAAGTTGGGTTGGTTTGAGTTGGATGAATTAGTTGAATTAGATGGGCTTTCTTCATCAAATATTCAGTTGGTAGTTTCATCAATCTTAAGGATTTGTTTGTTATAAACTCTGTAGACTCTATTTGTGGTTGAGTACCCTAAAAATATGCCAAGGGTAGACTTAGATTGGAATTTACTTAAGTAGTCTTTTGTGTTTAAGATTTGAACTTTACAGCCAAAGACCCTTAGATAATGTAGGTTAGGTGGTTTATAATAATATATTTCATAAGGGGTCTTATTGTATCTCTTATTGATTAGTACCCTATTTTGAATATAGCAGGCAGTGCTAACTGCTTCTGCCCAAAAATGTTTGGCCAAGTTATATTCATTAAGCATGGTTCTATCTGCTTCTTGGAGGGTTCTGTTTCGTCTTTCAACTAGGTCATTTTGTTGGGGGATCCTAGGGCAGGAGAATTCATGAAAATATCTTGAGCTCCGTGAATTTGTGAGAGGCTGAGTTGTGATATGATAACAACATGGAAAGATCTTGAGACAATGTCGAGATCAGAAGATTTAGGGGTCATACAAGGCTAATCTTCACCTCTGCTTTTCTTGTACACGAAACCTCATCCACAACTTGGCAAGGTGACATCCAGGCATGCAGTTAACTAGTTTGTTTTTACTGAAAGAAAAAAAATAATATTTGAATGGACCGCTTAACTTCAATGGTTGCCTAGAGTGGAGAAGTAGGGAATTGAATGATAGACAATTGTTTTTAATCTTGAGGAAGGAATTGTTGAGGCAATCGGCTCTTTAAATGATTGGAAGATCATGGTTTTGATGTGCGAGCGAATAAGTTTAAAGTTAGAGTGTTATGTTGTATTTGATTTGTGTGATTGAGTTTGCAGGACTTGGAGAATCACACTTGGTGGACCTATCCGTGGGACGAGAGCCAAGGGAGGAGAGCTCCAAGGGAAAGCCGGGAAGTGGACTTCAAAGGGCACACGTGAAGGGTGGCATGGAGGCAAGCCAAGGGAAGGCTTGTGTGCGCATCCGAGGGACGATAGCCAGAGGAAGAGGACTTCAAGGGGCGAGCCAAGGGAGCAGACCTGAAGGCACACGCGAAGGAGAAGGTTTGAAGTGGCTGGAACTGAGCTGGGAGACAGGGCAGTCGACTGGCCCTAAGGCAATCGACTGCCAAAACCCACAGAGAGTTCGCAGCCTCGGACCAGTCGACTGGCCTTGGGACAGTCGACTGGTATACCCCAAAACTAGCCATTGGCTAGCTGTTTACTAGCCGTTGGTCGGCATTTAATGCCGGGCCAGTCGACTGCCCTTGGGGCAGTCGACTGGTGCGAGCCTGGACAGACTGCGAATCTGTCCTTTTCACCTATAAAAGGAGGCTTCGTTACACGTGTCTGTACAATTCCTTACAGTAACGAAGTGCTGCCAAATTATAGAGTGTTCTTTTGCTTCCTTCATCGTATTTCTATATCTGTAAAGAGGAAGCTACTGCTGTAAAGGTTTCTCCACCTCAAGGAGACTTTTCGATAGTGAAAAGTGGTGCTCGCGGCGTGGATCCTTGGACTAGTCACCCATCTGGGTGGATACCAAGTAACTGAAAGTGTTAGCATTGTTTCTGTATTTCTTTTATATATTATTTCCGCTGCGCTAACAAGACTGCAGAGACCGAACGATCCGAGAAAGTGCATTCACCCCCCCTCTGCACGCCACATCGATCCTTCAGTTGGTATCAGATCAAGGTGCGTTTTGGAAGATCTAACAATCAACCAGAACATCTGTAATGGCGTTTCAAGAGGGATACTCCACCGCACGACCACCATTCTTCGATGGCAACGACTTCGCGTACTGGAAAGGTAGAATGCAGTACTATCTTATGAATGACATAGAAACTTGGATAAGTGTTGCAGATGGCTTCGAGGTGCCCGTCGATGAAAGAGGAGATTCTACACCTATGAGGACATGATCTAAGGAGGTAATGAAGAGGGCGCAATCAAATATCAAGGCCACCACCACACTGCAATGCGGGCTCTCAAAGGAGCAACTGAACAAGGTGGGGCCGTTCAAGAGTGCCAAAGAACTATGGGACAGATTAGTTGAACTGAACGAGTGGTCAAACGAGTCTAGAAGAGCCAAGAAGGACTTGTTGGTGGCCCAACTGCAATCACTCTCCATGAAGAGCAACGAGACCGTCAGTCAGCTGCATGGAAGAGTAAAGGAAGTGATCAACGAGCTCCATGTAATTGGAGAGAAAATCGAAAACCGGGATATCGTCAGGTATGTCTTACAAGCTTTCCCAAGGACCACTCTGTGGGCATCCATGGTTGATGCTTACAAGGTATCGAGGGACTTGTCTTTAGTTAAATTGGACGATCTATTTTGTGAATTTGAACTGCACGAGCAAGCTAACATTTCGGCAAAAGAGAAAGGTATTGCTTTTGTTGCAGAGAAAGAGAAGAAGAGGAGGAAGGAGAAGAAGAAGGTAACCTACTCATCATCATCATACTCGGAGGAGTCAAGCACCTCCATGGACAGTGACCAAGAGGCCTTTATGGTAAGGAAATTTTGTAAGGCATTTAAAAGTTTTTCTAATAAATCATATGCTAGGAAAGGGGCCAAAGGTAAGGGTAAGGCCAAGGAGATCATATGCTTCAACTGTCACCAAGAGGGACATATGAAGAACGAGTGTCCCCAATTGAAGAAGAGAGATGACAAGAAGGTAAAAAGGAAGAAGAGTGACAAGAAGAAGTCGAAGGGAAAGGAGAAGAATGTCATGAACCTCAAGGCGTCTTGGGACGATCCCTCATCTTCAGAGGATGAAGGAGAGCAAGTCTCCCACTTCGCTCTTATGGCTCAAGAAGACTCAGACTCATCGGACGATGAACGGAGTTCAAGTAGTGAAGATGAGAGCTCCTCCACCTCATCATCATCAGAGTCAGAAGCTTCGGTAAGTGAGGTATACCACTTACCCTCCTCTACTTTAGTGAAAATCATTACTAGCACTAACATGGACTTAGCTAAGGCTAGAAGCAAAATTAAGGATCTTAAGGAAGAAATTGTCATGCTTAGAGTAGAAGTCATTAAACTTAAGGATTTGCATGCTAGCTCTACTTCTTCACATGTCTCATATACTGAAAATGAAAAAAAGGAGTTAAGGAAACAAATAGATGACCTCACAAAAGCACTTAGAAAATTTCAAGTAGGATCAAGCAACCTTGACATGATCATAAACAGTCAAAGGGCTGTATACAACAAGGCCGGATTAGGTTATAGGCCTAAGACCAAGGAAGTAGCTTTTGTTTCACTTACCGGTAGGATTGGTGCATCTAGGAGACTAGGGACTAGGGGAACTACAAAGAAGGCATGGGTACCTAAGAAATTTTTAAATGATGCTTATGGATCAAAGATATGGGTACCAAAAGAGTGTGTTTTCCATGTTGTTTAGGTAAAAGTGAAGGAGGCCCCAACCTTGTGGATAGTAGATAGTGGATGCTCAAGACACATGATCGGGGATGTGAGCAAGTTCACTACTATTAGCTACCTAAGAGAAGAAACAGTCTCCTTTGGGAACAGTGGAAAGTTAAGGATCATTGGTAGGGGCACAATTGAGGTATCTCCCACTATTTCAATTCATAAGGTACTCTTGATTAAGGACATGAAGTTCAATTTATTAAGTGTAAGTCAATTATGTGATGCCGGGTTTAGAGTAGAATTTCATGCTAAGAAATGTGTAATAAAACAATGTGAATCAAACACTATCATATTAGAAGGGTTTAGAGAAGCAAACTTGTATTATCTTGATCTATCTTATGCTACTAACAATGTTGTTAAGTGTCTCATGTCCAAAGAAGAGGAAGGGTGGTTATGGCACCAGAGACTTGGACACGTCAACATGAGGAACATTGCAAAAGAGGCCAACGAAGAATTGGTGAAGGGGCTCCCAATGATCAAGTATGAAAAGAACAAGTTGTGTGATGCATGCCAAGAGGGTAAGCAATCAAAAGCATCACACAAAGGTAAACTTTAATTACTACTTCATTGCCTTTAGAACTTTTACATATAGATTTATTTGATTGCCATAGTACTCCATCACTTATAGGGAGTAAGTATTGCTTAGTAATAGTAGATGACTTTTCTAGGTTTACTTGGGTCTACTTCTTGAAACATAAGGATGATACCCTAGATATATTCATAAGATTTAGTAAAAGGGTTGAAAACGAAAAGAACATCAAAATAAACCGAATTAGGAGTGACCATGGTGGGGAGTTCCAAAACGCTAATTTCACACAATTTTGTGTTGAAAATGGGTACAAGCATGAGTTTTCATGCCCTAGGACTCCTCAACAAAATGGTGTAGTTGAGAGGAAGAATCGAGCCCTACAAGAAGCTGCTAGGACTATGCTTAATGCATATTCTCTTCCTAGCTGCCTTTGGGCCGAAGCGGTTAACACTGCTTGCTATATCCAAAACCGGGTGTTAGTACATAGGTTTTTAGGAAAAATACCCTTTGAACTTTGGAATAGAAGGGTACCTCAAGTCCACTATTTTAGGGTCTTTGGATGTAATGTTTACATTTTAAACACCAAAGACGACCTAAGAAAATTTGAGTCAAAAGTCGATGAAGGAATCTTAGTAGGGTATTCATTGACTAGTAGGGGTTATAGAGTGTACAACAAGAGGACAAAGGTGATTGAGGAGTCCTCAAATGTCAAATTTGATGAAAGCACTAGTACTTATCCTAGAAAGGCTTCTATTGATAAGGATATAGAAGAAGTCCAACCCCTTGCCCAAAGACTTCAAGACTTACATGTGGAGGGCAATGATCAAGGGGGAGTAAGAAACACACTAGAGGATGAGGAAGAAGGATTAAATGAACCCACAACCTCTAGACCCTTGAGACATCATCATGATCATCCACATGACCAAATTATGGGTGATGTCACTCAAGGAGTAAGAACTAGGTCCTACTTTAGAAATCAAACTAGTCAAATAGCTTTAATCTCCCAATTAGAACCTAAGACCATTGATGAAGCATTGGGAGATGTTGATTGGGTTTTGGCCATGCAGGAAGATCTAAATCAATTTGAGAGGAGTGAAGTTTGGGAGTTAGTTCCTAGGCCCACTAACTGTACCATTGTAACCACAAGATGGGTTTTTAGGAACAAATTAGATGATCAAGGTAAAATCACTAGAAACAAGGCTAGATTAGTAGCTAGGGGATTTAACTAAGTTGAGGGATTAGATTATGATGAGACCTATGCCCCCGTAGCAAGGTTTGAATCAATTAGAATCCTACTAGCCTATGCCGCTCACATGGATTTTACACTTCACCAAATGGATGTGAAGTCGGCATTCCTTAATGAGATCATCAAGGAAGAGGTTTATGTAGAACAACCCCCCGGATTTGAGGATCCCAACTATCCAAGACACGTATTCAAATTAAGGAAAACCTTGTATGGACTGAAACAAGTTCCCCGGGCTTGGTATGAAAGGCTTTCTTCATTTTTGGTATCAAGGGGTTTAGGAGAGGAACAATTGACCCTACATTGTTCCTAAAATCTAAGGATAAGGACATATTTGTTGCCCAAGTCTATGTAGACGATATTATTTGGGTCAACAAATAATGACTTCCTACAAGAATTCATCAAGTGTATGGAAGATGAATTTGAGATGAGTCTTGTATGAGAGTTAACCTTTTTCTTAGGCCTTCAAGTTAAGCAAACTAATGAAGGTACACATGTATTTCAAACCAAATATGCTAAGGAGATGCTAAAGAAATTTGGTTTAGAACATGCTAAGGAAGCATCTACACCGTAGGGACTAATGTGAAAATGGATAGTGACCTTGAAGGCAAAATGGTAGACTCTAAATAATATAGGAGCATGATTGGTAGCCTCCTATACCTAACCGCTAGTAGACCCGACATACTTTTTGCGGTAGGTATGTGTGCATGGTACCAATCTTGTGCCAAAGAATCCCATTTGATTGTAGTCAAAAGGATCTTAAGGTATGTGAAAGGAACCCTAAATGTCGGACTTTGGTATCCTAGAACCCCAAGTGTTGATCTAATTGGATACACCGACTCGGACTATGCGGGTTGCAAGTTAGATAGGAAGAGTACAAGTGAAAGTTGTCAATTCCTTGGATCTTCCTTAGTTAGTTGGAGTAGTAGGAAACAACCATGCGTTGCCCTATCAACAACGGAAGTAGAATATGTGGCAATGGGTGGGTGTGTTTCCCAACTCCTTTGGATCATGCACACCTTAGAGGACTATGAGCTACATTACACCAAGGTCAAAGTCTTATGTGATAATGTAAGCACGATCAACCTAACAAAAAATCCGGTTCACCATTCTAGAACAAAACACATTGAAGTGAAACATCACTTCATTAGAGACCATGTGGCAAGGGGAGACATAGAATTAAACTATATTGAATCAAAGTCGAACCTAGCCGACATCTTTACCAAGCCTTTCCCCGAATCGGAGTTTACATCCTTAAGAAGAGGCCTTGGAATGTGTTTTGTGGAAGTATAGGATAAACTTGGAGTCATTAGCTTTGAAAAAGGGTGCTTGATCATTAGGGTGATAC
>JAGFNQ010007834.1:89206-131261 GCA_024364735.1 Boesenbergia rotunda | reverse complement strand
GTGAATATTCATTTATTAGAATAAATGATTACAATTATAAGGTGATTGCCTTAGGACACTTCTTCTCATATCACTAACAGGGAGGTCGTTTGGCCCGCAGGGCCGCCACCCTGCTTCGCGATAAGATCAAATTTGGCGCTAGAAGGAGGGACACCAGCAGCCTGATCGGAAGCTGAGATGGAAGACCTAGCCGGGTTCTGATGGTTGATGCTCCCTAAGGAGCGCGAACCTCTGGGCGGCTGAACCCAAACGGTCCGTTGATTCACTGGAAGACTTATTTCAAATCCACTCCTGATGGTGATTGATTTGTTTTCTCCTGATAAGTCGTACAGGATAAGTCGGGTAAGGGGAAGGATATATTATGTACTCGCGATGCCTCTGAAGTTTTGCCCTCCGGATATAGCTCCCATACTCTCTGCATATATATGGTCTGGCCTCCGGAATATGTCTCATTTATGCATCACGTATTTAAGATCTGGATATATCTTATACACCCTCCGCGTGCCTGAAATCTAGCCGTCGGGATACATCTTATATGCTCCTCGAGCTACTCAAAGCCGGTTTTCCTGAACATAGTTGTTGCTGCATTACCCACGGCGAGGCTCTCAGGCGGCACGTGGCGGCCCACGCTCCCTGAGATGCCCTCGACCGGGAAGCCTCGGCGAGGCTCTCAGGCGGCGCGTGGCGGCCCACGCTCCCTGAGATGCCCTCGATCGGGAAACCTCGGCGAGGCTCTCAGGCGGTGCGTGGCGGCCCACGCTCCCTGGGATGCCCTCGACCGGGAAGCCTCGGCGAGGCTCTCAGGCGGAGCGTGGCGGCCCACGCTCCCTGAGATGCCCTCGACCGGGAAGCCTCGCGAGGCCCTCAAGAGGCGCGTGGCGGCCCACTCTCCCTGAGATGCCCTCGACTGGGAAACCTCGGCGAGGCTCTCAGGTGGCGCATGGCAGCCCACACTCCCTGAGATGCCCTCGACCGGGAAGCCTCGGCGAGACTCTCTCCGCGCGAACCCTTCCCGAGGATCAGCGCCCACGCCGTAAACCCGCAGGTGGGCTGGGGACAGCTAGGCCCCCACAACCACTATCTTTCGATCGAGCGCACCCCATCCGATTCCCGGATGATCCAGGGAACTATCTCGAGCTCAGGATCCCCTTCAGGCTCACCCTAGTTGGGGGAGCCAAGGGAACACCATCTATGTCTAAGGGCCCTAGCGGCGGACACACAATGATCCTGGCCTAGCGGACGCCCCTTCCCTGATCAGGGGAGGATGGTTGTCACTTCCGCCACACGGATCTCCTACGAACATACATTGGCATAAGTACGTAGGAACGGAGACAATGGAAAGGGGAAAATAGCATTCACAACAAGCGCCTCGGTCCCCGCCTACATCAGACAACAAAAAGGGGCGACATACAACTACAGTGTGGGCATAGAAGACCGCGATGAGACCCCACCCAACGCCTTCGCACGACCCTCTCGAGCCGCCTGCGCCTTAGCTTTTCGGGCCTCATGACGCTCACGCCTCCGAGATAGGTCGCTTTGGCAAGACGCCAGCTCCTCTTCTTTAGCCTTCAGATTGGCAAGCAGTGCGGCGGCCGACTGGCTAGCTTCCAGGAGATCCACCTGGGCCTTGGCCAACTCTGAGCATGCCTGAAGTTCCCGAGTCCGAGCTTGACGCACGCTTCGCTCCAGGTAGGCAAGTTGTTGACGCAGCAGGGCATCAGTGGCCCGAGCCGCGCCTAGCTCGGCTAGGTAATTCCGAAGCTGCGCCTCAGCGTAAGCGACACGCCCCTGAAGGGCCGCATTCTCAGAACGCCGCGCATTCCAGGCCTCTTCACTTGGCTGCAGTTGCGTGCAGCGAAGCTGGGTTTCCAGCGCCTCCCTCCGGGATTCTAATTGACGAAGGGAGCGAGTCTGGGCATTGAAGGAAAGGCCCATGTCGTACAAGGCCCCAGTTAACTGTTGGGACCGGTAGACGAGCTAGAGGGGGGGCTGATTAGCTCCAATTTGCTCCGTGATGATTTGTCGCGGCGGAAGACTCGAGCAAACGCTAACACTAAGGATTTACTTGGTATCCACCCCGGACGGGTGACTAATCCAAGGATCCACTCTCCTCACTCTCTCATACACTATGAAAGATCTCCTTCTTGAAGTGGAGAAACCTCTTACAAGCTTCTAATAAGATACAACAAGAATCTAAGCAAATACAAAATGAAATCTTACAAGATTTACAATGATAAGCTCAAGCTTTGCTTTCCTTGCTATCTTCAAGCTTGTGATTGCCTCTAGATCCTTGGAAATGCAGCAGCAATATCCTCCAAGGTTTTCCTTGAAATGACACTGATGAAGGAGAAGAAGGGGAGAAGAGTTGTGGCTCAAAACCTGCGTGAAAACCCTTATACCCGATGCCTAGGGTTTCCTAATCGATTACCCAATCGATTACCACGTCATACTTAGTCGTTCAACGGCTAGTTTTTGAACCTGAATCGATTAGCTAATCAATTAAGACTGCCCTTAATCGATTGCTGAATCGATTCAGCACCTCTCTGTGCTCTCGCGTCACACTGCAGTAATCGATCACCTGATCGATTACCAGACCCCTTAATCGATTGACCAATCGATTACGGGAAGGCTGAATCGATTACCCAATCGATTCAGCCACCTTCTGTTCTCGCACCAAAAATCTCTTAATCGATTACCCAATCGATCCACTCTCTCCTTAATCAATTACCCAATTGATTAATGTCCTTCTTAATCAATTACCCAATTGATTAAGATCCTTTTTGTTCTCGCGAGACAACAACACAATCGATCACCCAATCGATTGAGACCAACCTAACTTGTGTTCATGGTCAACCCCTTTGACCAACCTGGATTTCTCCATCCTAGCTCTCAATTAGGACTTAACCTGATTCTCAACCAGGTTTGCCTAACCCTCGAGTTAGGTTTAGTCTCTCGGTAGACTTTCACCTTGCCAGCGTGCGATCTACCCGATCCACCTGGACTTCACCTAGTCCCACTAGGTCTTTTTCCATTGCCAGCGTGCGATCTCCCCGATCCACCTGGACTTCACCTAGTCACACTAGGTGTGCCTAGTCCCACTAGGTCTTTTCCCATGTCAGCGTGCGACCTCCCCGATCCACCTGGACTTCACCTAGTCCCACTAGGTGTGCCTAGTCCCACTAGGTCTTTTCCCATGCCAACGTGCGATTTCCCCGATCCACCTGGACTTTACTTAGTCAAGTCTCCAGTCAACCTTGACCCACTTGACATCATACGACATTCATACATAATTATCAAACATCCAAACATAAGCTCACCAAGCTTATCAGACATCGGCTCACCCGAGCCTAGTCAACCTAGGTCAACCCTGACCTAACCAAGATTGCACCAACAATCTCCCCCTTTTTGATGTTTGACAATATGTTTGAGAAAGACTAATCTCTATTAGCCTTTCAATCTTCTCCCCTTTTGACACACATCAAAAACTCTCCCCGAGAGTCTATATGGTTAAAGGCAAGCCCAATGAAAGTCTCATACCTTTCACTTAGACCTATGCTCACCCATGATGAAGATTTCCAATCTTCATCCTTTCTCTTAACAAAAATAAAAATGCAAACTCATGCTTTTAAGGAAGATCTCCCCCTCAAAACATGCTCTAACCCTCCATCATTGCACCAACAATGATTTTTGAGTTCCTAAAACTTTAGGAAATCTCAACTCGAGGTTATGAGATTTTGAGATTCAAAACTTGAATCAAAACCTCTCTTTAACCCTATAGCTTTCACCAAAACTATCCCTCTTTTGATTTCACAATGAAATTTACTCAAATATACTTATGAAAGTAATTCAAGGGTCTAGGGATTGTTAGGGTACTCAAAAATGGGTTATTGGACTGAACACAGACAGTTTCAGTCTCACCAATCGATTGGTGTTGGGAACCAATCGATTAGGTTATGCCTTAATCGATCAACTGATCGATTACAGCTGCCCTTAATCGATCAATGGATCGATTATGCGAGCTTCTATGCTCGCAGATAGAATCTCCCAATCGATTGGGTAGTTTTTATTTCTGAAAATAAATTCAGTTTGAATTTCAGAAACTCCTAAATAATTCTACAAAATTCGAAAAATCTTGAAATTTTGTATAGACATTATTTATGGCACATACTACCAAGGAAAAATAGTTTTATATAAAAATACCTTCCTTTTTCAAAGATTGATACAAAAATCGAAACCATTAAAATATTTCAAAGTTTCACTCTATTTTGTATCCAATTCGTCAATGATGAGAGCTATCAAAAGATAGGCTTCACCAAGGTTTTCCAAGATAGTTTTGAAATAGTTCTCAAAAATAATTTCCAACCATGTTCCTTGGGCTAAATGCACATGACTTGTACATTAGCTTTCCCAATGATTGGAATTCATTTATATTCATGTTTTGATGAACCTAAAACTCAATAACTTGAGTTTTTGTTATCACCCTAACATCTCACTTGTTTCTAATGTGTCTCAAAAACACACACAAGTCAACTTATGGTCCTTGTGAGATGTGAAAGTCATGTTCTCCCTAAACTAAGGGTTTATGCATTTCTATCTAGGCATTATAAACTTGATCATTCACCTAGAATGTCAATTAATGCCAATGTCCTTAATTTCAATAAAAATTGACTTAATGCATGATAATGACTATGACATGCATCATATGAGAATTTAAATAATATTATAACTAGATGATGCATGTGTGACATGACATGTTATATTTTCATAATAAAATATGAATGATGGATTATGATGTCATGGCATGTGATAAGGTATACAAAACATGCATATTAGCACAAAAGAAAATACTTAAATTTCCTATCTAAGTATCAATATCTCATCGTTAAGCCATTGATAATCCTAATTCTACCCCTAATTTCCAAGATAATGCCACAACTCCCTAACTTGGCCTATCTTTGGATTTTAACCTAGTTGTGCCTACTTTATTGAGTTCAATCTCTCAAAAATATAGTTTGGCACAAATTTTACTCCTAGAGTAAGCAAATGACTCCTTCATTTTCAAGGGTAGTAACTCCTTGAAAATGTCCCAAAGTGTCAACTTCATTAATTACCCTTCCAATTTGAGTTGACACTCCCTAGACCTATCTAGGGTGTGGCGAACACACTCTTAGGAACCCAAAACCTATTGGTGCTCCTTGGATGTTCTAGGTATTCATTAGGGATAACATCCCTTGATACCTTCCTAATGACCTTTTTAGACTTCTCCAAAGTCTTAGTCATGTTGATCTTGTCTTGGTCAACCCTAAGAATAGCTTCCCTTGTGGTCTTGACTTGACTCCTTGACCTAGATTGAGTTCCATACCTATACGGAACTCTATGATAGGATGGAACATCATCCTTAGTTTTAGGTTTGTACCCCAAACCTTTCTTACTCCTAAAGAATCCTTGATTTTCTAAATCTAGGTTTTGAATTTTTGATCCCTTAAATAGATTTTCTATTTTCTTAAGGGATTTTTCCAATTTATCAAGTTTTGACCTCAAAACTTGATTTTTAATCATTACCTCATCATGGCTTGGTTTTCTAATATAGCCTTGGTGATTGTTCTTCTTGGCCTTATATTGGGTAGATCTACCATGGAAAGTTCTATTTTGCTCCCTATCCTTAGATGTGGTAGTCCTAGCATGGAAAGCTCTATAGTTTTCCTTAGATTTCTCATACCTCCTATGTTCATGATAAATTGCATTAAAATGATAAAAATTATTTCTAGCATGCATATTATCATGATTTAAGTAAGTATCATCACCTAATGGTACCTTAGTCTTGTTCTTGGAGGCTCCCCCTTGATTTGAGCTCCTCCTTCTTGCCTTAGTTGGATCCTTCTCCTTTGGATATTGATTCCGATAATGTCTCTTTTGTTTACATGAGAAGCACACAATATGCTTCTTATCCTTCTTTACTTTGGGGTCGACCTCCTTTGGCTTCTCCTTGGTCTTGGGTGCCACTTGCACCTTCTTCTTGACCAAAGTAGGACACTTACTCTTGTAATGTCCTTTTTTCCCTACACTCAAAGCAAATGATATGATTTTTATTCTTACAAATTGAAATTTCTATACCTTTGCTTGTAGGGGTGGCACATGACTCTTCACTCGATCCGGAGGTAGAAGCTTTTTCTTTTTCCGGAGTTAATGTTAAATTTTGCTCCTCTTCAACCCTTGAAATGGAGACTTCTTGAGCTTCATCTTCGGATGTTGAGCACCTCTCAACTTCTGAATCTTCTTCCTCTGATGAATTTCCCTATTCGGATTTGTCTTAAATTTGTGCAGTGGAGGGATCTTCATGAAGTCTTGCCAATTTGCTCCAAAGCTCTTTGGCATCTAGAAAACCCCCAATTTTTTCCAAGATGGTGCTTGGCAATAGATTGACCAATAACTTGGTCACTTTGTCGTTGGCCTCGCATCTCTTGATTTGCTCCTCATTCCATTTTCTTTTCTTGAGGAGCTTTCCTTTGGTGCTTGTTGGAGCTTCAAAACCCTCCATTAGAGCAAACCATTGCTCTATCTCTATCATGAAGTAATTTTCAATCTTTGACTTCCAAAGACCGAAATTTGCCTTGTCGAATGGTAGAGGTGC
Organism: Boesenbergia rotunda; assembly: GCA_024364735.1. Classification (NCBI taxonomy): domain Eukaryota; kingdom Viridiplantae; phylum Streptophyta; class Magnoliopsida; order Zingiberales; family Zingiberaceae; genus Boesenbergia; species Boesenbergia rotunda. The sequence continues at coordinate 124,630 of JAGFNQ010007834.1, read as the reverse complement.
CCGGGTGTCGTAGCCGAACTCCATTTTTGAAGTTGAACCCTCTTGATGATGACTTCTTGAAATTAGGGTTTCTTCCAACTTCTTCTTCCTCAAGCTCTTGCCCTCTTGGCGATGAGTCCAAAGCAGAGCAACCTTGCTCTGATACCACTTGTTGGGACCGATAGACGAGCTAGAGGGGGGGTGATTAGCTCCGATTTGCTCCGTGATGATTTGTCACGGCGGAAGACTCGAGCAAATGCTAACACTAAGGATTTACTTGGTATCCACCTCGGACGGGTGACTAATCCAAGGATCCACTCTCCTCACTCTCTCATACACTATGAAAGATCTCCTTCTTGAGGTGGAGAAACCTCTTACAAGCTTTCAATAAGATACAACAAGAATCTAAGTAAATACAAAATGAAATCTTACAAGATTTACAATGATAAGCTCAAGCGTTGCTTTCCTTGCTATCTTTAAGCTTGTGATTGCCTCTAGATCCTTGGAAATGCAGCAGCAATATCCTCCAAGGCTTCCCTTGAAATGACACTGATGAAGGAGAAGAAGGGGAGAAGAGTTGTGGCTCAAAACCTGCGTGAAAACCCTTATACCCTACGCCTAGGGTTTCCTAATCGATTACCACGTCATACTTAGCCGTTCAACGGCTAGTTTTTGAACCTGAATCGATTAGCTAATCGATTAAGACTGCCCTTAATCGATTGCTGAATCGATTCAGCACCTCTCTGTGCTCTCGCGTCACACTGCAGTAATCGATCACCTGATCGATTACTGAACCCCTTAATCGATTGACCAATCGATTACGGGAAGGCTGAATCGATTACCCAATCGATTCAGCCACTTTCTGTTCTCGCAACAAAAATCTCTTAATCGATTACCCAATCGATTCACTCTCTCCTTAATCAATTACCCAATTGATTAATATCCTTCTTAATCAATTACCCAATTGATTAAGATCCTTTTTGTTCTCGCGAGACAACAACACAATCGATCACCCAATCGATTGAGACCAACCTAACTTGTGTTCACGGTCAACCCCTTTGACCAACCTGGATTTCTCCATCCTAGCTCTCAACTAGGACTTAACCTGATTCCCAACCAGGTTTGCCTAACCCTCGAGTTAGGTCTAGTCTCTCGGTAGACTTCCACCTTGCCAACGTGCGATCTACCCGATCCACCTGGACTTCACCTAGTCCCACTAGGTCTTTTTCCATTGCCAGCGTGCGATCTCCCCGATCCATCTGGACTTCACCTAATCCCACTAGGTGTGCCTAGTCCCACTAGGTCTTTTCCCATGCCAGCGTGCGATCTCCCCGATCCACCTGGACTTCACCTAGTCCCACTATGTGTGCCTAGTCCCACTAGGTCTTTTCCCATGCCAACGTGTGATTTCTCCGATCCACCTGGACTTTACCTAGCCAAGTCTCCAGTCAACCTTGACCCACTTGACATCATACGACATTCAAACATAATTATCAAACATCGAAACATCCAAATATAAGCTCACCAAGCTTATCAGACATCGGCTCACCTGAGCCTAGTCAACCTAAGTCAACCCTGACCTAACCAAGATTGCACCAACATTAACAACAGAGAAGGCGAAAAGTTAGCCAAGAGAAAAATAAGCAACCAAGAGCTAATGGAAATATGTACCCGACAAGCATCTGTCACGAGACCGTCGATTCAGGTAATGTGGTCTTGGCGATCGAAGGATCGAAGACCCTGATACAGATGATCGCTCAAGGGGGCATGCAGGTGAGCTACCCGAGCGGATCCTAGCGAATCAGGATCCGGAACCTCATAAGTGGTAAGGGGATCTGCTCGTGAAGGTAGGATGAGATGTATCGGGCCAGGACCAGTAGCCCTCCCAAGAATAGAAGGAAGGGGGCAGCAGAAAGCCCACCTGACGAACCAGCCGGGGTAGGAGGGACAGCTGGACGAACCGGCCCTGGAATAGAAGAGGCCGGGACGGAAGGCATGGACGACAAGGAGACAAGAACCCTTGGCAGAAGTTAAGGAAAAGGGTTACTCGTTTGACCGCTTAAAGGAGCGGCCTGAGTCAGAGGAGACACAGGCAAGGTATCCCCTTTAGCAGAAGCAGCAGGTATGATAGGCGCGAACGCCTACGAGGCAGGCAGGCTCGTTGCAGAAGAAGAAGAGGGGGTCCTTCGAGGAAAGGCGGTCATAGTTCCAAAAGGAGGCGAGCGGTGGCGCAGCTGGTCCTGTTGACAACTGGGCTCCAAGGTGGAAGGATCTGAGGCTAAAACCTCAACGTCGGAATCCGGCGCCTCCTCCTCTGACACCCCGTCCTTGTTCGCAGATGTGGTGGCGGTGGAACTTAATATCGGGGAGGGAGTCGCTGGGGTAGCCAGTGTAGCGCTATCAGGGAGAACGGGAATCGCCTCCGAGAGCATGGCTGCCATCGACGCCTCAAACGCAGCCACCCTCTCTGCGGCCACCGCTGTCAGAAAGCCACACAGCATCCTGAAAAGAGCACCGGGAAGACGATCGAAGGAGAAGAGGAAGGTAATTGAGGGCGAAGGGAAAACAAAGGCGGTGAAGGGGGTAGTCGCTGAAGTCTATATAGGGAACAACAATTGATCACAACCGTTGGTAGAAATGTCATGGGTAATGGCCAATCCTACGACTAAGCGGGGAGGCAGGGTAAGATAATAATGGGGGCCAGCAAGCTGCCGTCTGATAAGTACCATTTTGTTAATTATTTTAATTGCTAAAATCTATGTTTGACACATGTTTTACTTGCTTATTTGTGATTTTACCGTAGGTTTTAGGACTTCCTCTTATTTTGGACTTAATTGCAAAATTACACATATTTGGATTATTTGACCACTAAATTTTTGATCTATTTTTGTAGGCATGAAAGGATCCTGGACCTAGGGCATACTGGGTCAAACTTGAGTCGGAAGTGGACCCGGATCGAGTTATCAAGTTTTGGATTAATCTGGGCCGTTCGATTCAAAAGCGGCTAGATCTGAGCCATCCGGGACCATCTGAAGCAATCTGAGCTAGGGTTAGGGTTGATCAAGCACTCTGATCAAGATTTGAAGATTTCATCCCAATCAGAGCTCATTCAACCGTTGGATCAAGCTCGGAGGGCTCTAGATCGTCCATTCAAAGATTAGGGTGATCTGGACCATCCGTTGCACATCTGGAGGATCCGAGCTACCACGAGGCAGATTCTAACCCCTGATCATCATCATCAAAGTTTGGATTAAATCAGAGCAAGATCAGCCGTTGGATTCATCCAAATCAATCTGGACCGTCCAATGCCAAGTGCTTAAGAAAAATTCTGCGCAGCTCTTCCCTTTGTCGCGTCTTCGCCGCAAGTCTTCAGTTCTTCGTCTGTTCTTCCTTTGTTCTTCAATTTTTCTTCAATCCGAGGTGCGACCACCTCAATTCTTTGTTTAGAACAAGATCTGAATCATTGGAGGATAGTTTTGTTAGATAATTTCAGCTCAATCTGCGCCGGAACAGGGCTGTTTGAGGGTTTCGGCATCTCTGCTACCCAATCGCTTGTTTCTTGTCCACAAGTCATTTCCGATCGTTTGAGCTGCTTGTAGGGGTTCTCAGGTGAGCTCAGATGTCCCTCAAATCATCATCGCAATCCATCCGTTGAGATAGAAGAGATTGGACTGGAAAATTCCAGCCGCGTGTAGTTTGAGCAGAATCGACCGACTGAGCTGTTTTCCAGTGAATTGCTGAGCTTAGGGGTTCGAGGCCAGCCCTTGCGTGACGAACAAGGAGATCTTGGGCTAATGGAGTGATTGGGGTTTAGATTTCTTATTGTAATTTCTGTTTTAGCTGTAATTCTTTTTCCTGTGTGCCATTTCCTGTTTCTGAAATTCCAGATTTGTTAAGTTTAGTTTCTGATTCGTTCCTGTTTTAATCAGTTTCAATTATGCAAGTTAATTAGATTTATTGTTTGTTAGTTAACAATTGTAGTTGAATTCAGTTTGGTTTCTTAATTTAGCTCATGCGTATCAAATTTCAGTTCATTTCCTTGCGTATCAATGCTGTTCTGTTCTACTTCTGCAATTTTCAGTTATATCTGCTGCGTATCAGTTCTTGGGCTGCTGCGTGTCAGACCTTTATTTGCATCAAGTTAGTTTTAGTTTTATGTTATGAAATTGCATCGCATCTTGTTTCATTTAAATAGCACTCTATTTCTGCAATTCTGCATTAGCTGTTTTGAACTGATTATCATTTCTGCACTTCAATTTTCATTACTGCAATCCAGCTTAATTCTGAAACTTTCAATTGGTAGTTTCTGAAATTGTATCAGTGAAATTCTGCATTTAGATTCCAGCACTTGAACTCCTTGCTTTGTTCGATTTTGCATCCACTTGGTTGTTCAATTTTTGTTCTTTTCTGTAATGCACTGCTGAATGGATTCATGCTGCGTATCAGAGTTTTAACCCTAGCGTATCAGTTCCTTACCTTAGCTCTGGAATTGCGCAGCTAGCTAGCTATTTAGCTTTATCTTCTGAAGCTATATTATAGCTTGTCTCAGTTTCAAGCATTTGAATTCAATTTCTGCCCGTGATCTCCATTTGTGCCAAATTCAGTTTTCAATTCTGAAAGTTGGTTTCAATTTCTGCAACTCTTAGTTGTAGTTGCTGTGGTTTGTGACAAGGGAGGCATAGCTCCTTTGAGTCTCTTCTGGAGTTAGACTTGCACTTTCGAATCCAGTTTGTTGCTTGTTCTGCTTGCGGTTTGTAGCTAGATTTCTGTGATCAGATTTGTTGCTGCGAAATTGTTTCTGCATTGCGTTTTTGGTGACTGCTCAGACTTGGATTCGAAATTCTGCATTCACTTGAGCATAATACTTCACTGGTGGTATCATTTTCTAAGCTGAATTGGTTAGTTTCAGTTATGAAATTGTCATGTTTACAGTTCAAACATTTAGTCAGCTTTTGGCACATTGGTTCCTGCATTTTGGTGGCAAGTTAACTCAATTTCTGCATGTTGTATCAAGTCTAGTTTCAGCATTGAAGTGTATCAAGTTTAAACATACCTTTAAGTGTGCTATTGAGCTTGAAAACAGATTGCTTTAAATCCAACTTGAATCTGAATTTCAAGTTTAAATTCTGCATATAGGTTTTAGTTGAATGCAATTGGTATCAAGTGAGTTTTGGTATTGACTTTGTATCCAGTTGTCCGTAGATTGCTTAGCATCTGGTTGCTCTTGATATCAGCTTGATTTCCTGAATTTGATAAGTTCCCTTGGTTGATTCGGTTTCCCATTGATCGAGCTATCAATTGCATTCACTTTGGTTAGTTCATGAGTTGAGTTCTCTCCTTTTTCATTGCGATTTCGTTTCCAATTGCAACTCAAAACCCGAATATTTATTTGAAACCCGAAAACACAAACGACACATAAATACAAGCTCGAATCACACAACATCAACTAGTCCCGAGGAAAAATACAACCTGTGGCCCCTTTACTACGTTTTTATATTTTGATTGCAAAAAGGGTTTCCAGCTTTTTATAAATATTCTAAATTCTGATGGACCCACATTCGTGACAGTCTATTTCGGGTCCGTCACCATCCCGCTGCCCCAGGCAATCGAAACAGGCGGATAACAACTCGGCGCCTGGAAAACCTCTAATCGTAGGACACGTGACCCTAAACACTTAAAGCGTTTCGCGGGCAAGAAGGAAGATAGATAAATTGTCAACCCGATGGCTCGAACGAAAAGGAGAAATTAGGTTGACCCCAATTCCTACGGGCCAGCTCCCGCTGATCCCTTGGCCCGAGCCCCGGGCAGACGCATGGTGGCCCACGCTCCTCGGATCCCACTTGGCCAAGAGGCCAAATTCCCACAGGCCAGCTCCCGCTGATTCCTTGGCCCGAGCCCTGGGCGGACGCGTGGCGACCCACGCTCCCCGGAACCCACTCAGCCAAGAGGCCAAATTCCCATGGGCCAGCTCCCGCTAATCCCTTGGCCCGAGCCCCGGGCGGACGCGTGGCGGCCCACGCTCCCCGAATCCCACTCGACCAAGAGGTCACATTCCTACGGGCCAGCTCCCGTTGATCCATTAGCCCGAGCCCCGGGCTGACGCGTGGCGGCCCACGCTCCCCGGATCCCACTCGGCCAAGAGGCCAAATTCCTATGGGTCAGCTCCCGCTGATCCCTTGGCCCAAGCCCCGGTTGGACACCACAGGGTGTAAATCCACAGTATGTCCTAATCAGAGAATCAGGTCCTTGCACAAAGGCACGTGTCGGGGTCTCACGCACACCCCCACAAAGACCCGTGGCCCTCGCAGACAAGCACCTGAAATTGCCATCTATCCCGTGGCTGGGAATTGTGTTCATCGGTCGGCTTGGCGTCCAGCTTACCCACAACGTTACATAGACCCATTGCGGTCAAAAAAGAACACAACTCAAGCAAGCAAAGAGGGGGAATCACGCTTAAAGGATCATGTGCATTACAAAATCAGGGCATGAAGCCCCTTGTTTACAAGAAAAAAAGGAAAACTACGAGGCACCATCCTCTCTTGAAGGGCTGGTCGGTCACGTTAGGAAGATCCTTACACAGGTCCTGGAGCCGAATTGCGGTGGAAGGCAGATCAGGGGAAAGTACCCGCCCAGCCTGAGTTGACGAACGACGTTAACTCCATGTTGCATCATCACCTCCATAAACCGATGGGAGATCTCGGCAGCATGGGCAGGGGCATTAAGGCACGCCAGTCGATGGATCTCTAGTCGATTAGCTTCCGCCTCTTTATAGGTGCGTAGCTCTGCCAGCTCAACGTGCAGGGCGTCCCAGGACGCTTGTTGTTCACGTAGTTCCCCTAGTTCCACCTGAGCCGCGTCCCAGGCCGGCCTGAGGCCGCGTAAATCCTGAAGTTGGTCCCGCAGCGAATCCATTTCTCGTTTCTCAGCCGCCAGCTGCACTCGCAGGGGTGAAATCTCCTCGCTGGCCCAGTGGAGGTAGGCCCTAGTTTTCAAAAGCTCCGCTCGCAATTCGCCTTTGCGCTTGCGATCATGGAGATGGGCTTGTTCAACCTGGACCATTCACTCTTGCGCCCGGGCCACCTCAGCGTTGGCAAAGGCAATCTATGCTTTGGCGATCGCCGACTCCTCTTGGGTTTGGCGCAATAAGTCCTGGAGGCCGATAACCTCTGCTCTCAAGCTATTCAAGGAGTTATCATCTGAAATCAGCTGGGTGTGCCGGAGCCTAGCCTCAAGGTCCTCCACACGCCGCTTGGCATGACACCGGGCCTTGCCATGAGCCAACATAGATATGCTCATGCTGTAACTCTGGGCCCAAGACTGCGAGAAATTTAAGGACCTGTCAGAAAAAGAAAGAATGAGACACGCCCCAACCAATAAACACATGCCTGCGTTGCCATGGTCATGAAGTCATCCGCCCAAACACTAGGGCTCGCCGAACCGCTTGCTCAGACGTCAGTCAGACAGCGAGGGCGGTAGCATATGCAGTAAGCCTTCGCTGGCAGGCCCTTCCTGGCGGGGTGGGGACTCCTCCCTCGAAGGCAACACGGTCAGCTCCATTGGTAGCATGGCCAGAGGGGGTGGTGGCAGCGCTGGAAGGTTAGTCATCGGCGCTTTGCCCCTTTGTCTTTTGCTAGGCCGACCAGGAGAGGTTGCAGAAGGGTCGGCCGAGCCAGACGCGGATGCATCGCCCCGGGGGCGCCGAAGTGAATGACTCAGAGGTCGGGAATCCTCTGAGCCCGAGTGAGGAGTTTTTTCCTCTTCAGAAGAGGAAGGAGGAGACTGAGAGCCGGACCAAGCAGCCTCCTGCTCGGCCCGCAGTTCTTCATGTAATTCTTGCTCAGCTTGCTGCTCTGCTGCGCGCATCCTCTGTTCCCTTACCACCGTCCAGAGGCGCGCCTCCATCCCCTCAGGAGTTCCCAGGCCGAAACCCTCCTCAGGAGCAGTCGGGTACATCATCTCGGCTATCAAGCGAACAACGATTAAGAAACAGTGAGGAACAAGAAAGAGGAAAGAAATACTTACACCAAGAAGCGGGTCGGATGAACGGTGCCGGGCTAAGGCCAAACACGAACAAGATGTTCTCGGCCAAGAGTGGCCCAACCGGGAAGTGCCGACCCCGGAATATGGAGAGGGCACGCTCGAAGGTAGGGAATTTCCGGGGATTCGAGTAATGAGGGGGCATTTGAGGAAAATCTCGTCGGAAGTTAAGCGGCAGGTCGGGAAGGCCACGGGGCGGATGAAAAAGAATTTTTCCTTCCAACCCCGGTTGGCGGAAGGAAGCGGAGAAAGAAAGGAAGTCCCAGAGCGAGCTTGGAAGACAAACTCGCCCCATTCTTGTTTCTTCAGATAGAAAAAGTGGTGAAAAAGTTTGAAGGGGAAGACGATATAACAGAAAAATGATAACAGACCCACAGAGAAGGTGGATGGAGTTGGGGGTCAGTTGAGATAGACTGATGCGAAGATAGCGGCATACTAAGGCGATGAAAGGGTGAATGGGGAAGCGCAACCCCGCTTGCAGGTGATCCTGTGAGATGGTAATGTAGTACTTCGGAGGTGTGGCGGGCTGATCAGAAGGGGAGGGCAACTTGATGTCATGGTCAGGCGGAATGTGAAACTCTGCCTGGAGGGCATCAAGGTTGCCACGGGTGAGAACAGACCTTGCAGTGACATACCATGGATGGAGGTCGCGAGACGAAGAGGCTATGTGGACCAGAAGAAGGTAGGAAACCTAACTCGCGAGAAGAATCGTCGAGCATGAAGATGTCACCGCAGCCCTAACCAGAGAAGGGAAGGCAATACGCCGGAGTAAAAGGTAAAAAGGTGGTGGTAAAAGTAGGAATTTATGCAGTTACACAGGGCAACAAGGCCGCCTGATGGTGTGCCACGACAGAGGCGGCAGGCATAATAGCCGCTTGAGCAGGCCCAGAGGGGCCCAGGAAGCAAGGCGCCTCGCGCCCAACCTCGTCCCTCGGGGAACGAACGGTAAATACCTCGGCGATTGGAGAAAGAATGGGGAGGGGACACGTGGAACAATCCCTAGCTGAAAGCATTAGTGATAAGGATTTTTAGCTGCTCAGAGATACCGAGCAGTGAGAGGCAAAAAGACGAACAATGTGACCTCACTGACCGACCGGGATCCCTAGGCTCCGACAAGTCTGCCGAGAGGCCCAACAAGGGGACTAGGACTTCCCGGCGCGCCAGGCTTACTTTCACGGGCGATGGTCCAGTCAGTCAGACTCGCCGCCTCCTTTGACTAGACTCGAGGGGGACGTTTATGATCTCGGCCTTGCCTACGGGTAGGGGCATAGGCCGGGCCCACCAGCCAGCCTGGCTCCAGGGGGGAGGTGGGATCACGGATCATCGACAAGGACGACCGGGCCGTCCCCCGACCATTCTACCAGATAAATGCTTGGTTGCCCATACTCCTCGACCCCACTCCGACCTAAAGCTAGGTCAGGCGCCACAGTCGGGCAAATAGCGATCCACACGCTCTCTCTCTTGCCATCACACAGACCGGATACTCAACCAGGATCAGGCAGACATCCCTCAGTAAACCCCCGACCCATGGCGTACCCTGCACTCCCGTTCTACCAGTCGGATGAGTGGCTGCACATGCTCACTGGCCCTTATCCGACTCGGTTCCTAGCACTCGGACCCACCAATCGACGCCCGGGGTACGGGCTATCTCGCCCCTACACCCCCTCACATCGTCATATCCAGGGTACGACCCTGCTAACGGGGTTCCTCACATCTTGCTCACCTCTGATGTTCCTTAGCGGATAGTCCGCCTATCCAGTACTCTCGTACTGCGCCCCTAGTACTCTCGTACTGCTTGAGCACCCCGCGCCATGCCGCACTGCTCCACCATGCTCTATACGAGCTGACAGTTACCATGCTCTCGTCCCGTCAGTATGGACAAGAGCCGTCAGCTCCCCCGGTTATATATGCTTCACACTCCCCCTACCGCAGGTACGCGCACGCAAGTTCTCGCACCCCTTGCCCCATTTCAATTTATTTTCCACTAATATGCCTGCGGATACTGACTTGACCGTCGGAGTGCCTGACCGGGGATTTCCCCGGCGGGTTTATTGACGGTCGCTATTTTGCAGTGACATGCCAAGGCGCGGTCAGCTCTCTGTCACCTCACTGGTTCGTGCCACACAGGAGGTCGTTTGGCCCGCAGGGCCGCCACCTTGCTTTGCGACAGGATCAGGTGGTAAACACATAGTATTTCTGACATAATGATTAGGAGTAAATTTTAAATGTTGATGACCTATATTTTCAATTCCGCCATATGCCTATTGATTGTGTACTTGTATGAAACTCTTCCATATTCGTAGGATCGACTCTAGAAGGATCGTTAAGGTAACAGATCTATTTTTTTCTTATAAAATAAGATAGATATCCTCAAGTATATTATTCAAAATTATTATCTCCTTTTACACACATTAAACCCCAAACCAAATCAATTAGTTGTGTGAAATAAAATAAATATGCTTTATAGCAGCTACGAAATTATAATGGTTACAAATATTATAGTATCTACAATTTTATAACCATTATCGTAGTTATAATATCTACAATTTAATAGCTATTATAATGGGTATTATTGAATAAGACAAGTTAATGTTATAGCAGCTATTAAATTATAAAAATGATAGACAACATAAATTGTTTAACGTGAAACTCAACATAAATAATGTGACATTCCAAGTGTAACAATCCTCGACGGGTTCACCATGCCCTCAGGTTATAGTTTTGTTCGGGGCGGTGTCCTTTGGCCGCCGTCGATGTCCAAGCGATAATCGGATGTGTACACAAAAAGTATCACATCATTCGCGTTGAATTTCATGCTATAATTTCACGTTCTCTATTATAGCTCACTAAATTATTTCATAACTATTATAATATGAAATAATTTACGTTGAGTTAAATTTGTATTATAATTATAATTTTTTAGGTGAATTATATAATGAGAATGTTGTTAAATAGGCTAGGTCTATCCGATGATTTAAATCTAAAATTAGCCTATCAAAAAATTAAAATAGATATTATATTTATGGATAACTATGTAATTTTATAAGAGGTCCTGAAATTACAGTATTGAACTCTTTTTCATTAAAAAAAATAAAAGAAGAATCACGTTGAACGATTAATTTTTTTTTAAAAAAAAATAGACACTTTTTAATCAAGAACTTCAAATTGAATTCAAATATCACATATATTTTTTTATTGAGCAATGATAGAGAGAGTAAAAATGAAAGAGTAAAAAACTATAATAAATGATGTGGCATGACATGGCATGACGTGACACTTTACATGCACACGTCCGATTATCGCTTGGATACCATCGGCGGTCTTCGGCCACCGCCCCGAATCAAACTATACCCTGGGGGGCACGGTGAATCCGTCGAAAATCATGCATGCAAGGTGTCAAGTCATTCACTATGATTTTCATTTTCCCATTTTCACTCTCCCAATCATTATTCTTTTATATTATCCGACTAGATGTCGTTCATTTGCACTCGCGGCTACATATGACGGGAGGAATACAGATCGGGCGGAAGCCTTGCGAGATACCTAAACTATCTATTTTCTTTCGGGCTACCGTAACGATACAAACGAACACACGCGATATGTTAAAACGCTCGAAAAATGAAATTGAGCAAAGTACTAAACCGTCGTTACTCACAAGAACTTCACACCCCTGGCCAGTGGATTTTTACCTTCCCCATATTCAAACCCTAGACCTCCGGGACAAGTACTAAAGTTCCTTGAATCTGGTAGCCAAGTGATAAATTGTCACGCCCTGAGACCCAGAAGCCGCTGATCCAATAGAAAATCGGACAACACCACCCCTGTCCGGCGAATAATTTACACATACATACATCACATATAACACAACCACGCAGTTTAAATGGGCCTCAGGCCTCAAATCCAAACAAAAAAATGAATATATAACAATATAATCATAAATCCAAAGCACTAACTTACCTGAGCTGCCGGGGGGCAGGAACGCAGCAAAATCACACACAGTCCAATATAAGACTCAAAAGTACAATCTCATAAAGCAAATCACATACTACAAGTCCATGATAATTCAATGCAATAAAATGAAACGTAATATGATCCAAAAACAGAAAGTAGCACATAAAACCAAATCGAATGTCGTCACAAGCATGGGACTGGCGACTCGGACCCTCCTGGTAGATATCAACCTGAAATTTAAAAACATGGCAACGGTGTGAGTCCAAACAAACTCAGCGGATACCCAAACAGATATACATAGTAGGTTATATTAGCAATAAGAGTCTACGCTGATACAGTCTCATATAAACAATAGAAAAAGGGTATACACTGAAGGTACATACCAGAATCCATCTATCCTGCGGAGGGGTGAAATAAATCCCTATGGAACAAGTATAACACATAATCCAAGGTAAACAGGTCTCCAGTATATGCATATCAATCAAGTGCAGAAATCAAATGCAGTAAGCAATGCACGATGCAAAATATGCACATGGTACAATGACATGTGTCACCCCCTAATCCCAATCAGGACACCATCCACCTATCATAAATGAGCGTCTGCGTGGGTAGAGCTGTGACAACCTGTACACACCCTGCCATCACTGCTCCTGAGTGACCGAGTGGACAGGATACTGGAGGAGGTCACTCTCTTACCCCAAGCAATGAAGGAGCTTTGCTCTCATCTTCTCGTGTCTCAGGACGAGAAGGGATCCCTGGCTGCTACCACACACCGAAATTACCCTCCAAATAGTGACCGTGCGGAGCAATACAGGGCAAATGCACATACTCTATGGCAGCCACTACCCCTGAGTGGATGTGTGTGCATATCCTCATGTACTGGCGATGGGCTCAGACTACATAGGAGCCGATGATCGTCAGCATGCAACAATGCAAGGATGATGCATGACCCGAACACATACAACACCCATCAAGTCCTCATCTATCACCTCAGTGTGCTATGTATAGGTCTGGATCCTATATCATGGTATACAAGTAACCTACTAGGTATACTAGCAAGGTACTAGTGATCCATCAATGTCAAATGAAAAAGGGCATATCATTACGTCAATGCACATATATACACATGTCAACCATCGGACTGTATGAAACTAGAGGTAGATCAACTCAAGAATAAGCAACAGATGTCAAATAAAGGTATACTACGGCAGATATAGCATATAAACTTATTGCTATCTATAACAAATCATGCATAGCAATATGACAATATCTAAAAAGATAAGTCAAAGGTACCCGTCTCAATCTTATAAGATGCTCATATCAGAAAGAACCTCTCGTCTAATAATCAGCAGTGCTAAATCCAATCAATGTCTTGTATCAAAGGCATAATATTTAGCTACAACAATATGTAATTTATAGCTATACGAACTGTCTCAAGTAATTATGATCGTTCTAATTATCATCGTTTCATCTAATTAACCATAATTAGATGATTAACCCTTAATTATCTCAAATTACCCCGATTAGATTTCAATTAGGGTTTGGAACCCGAATTTATCGAGTTAACTTATTAGGTTTAAATTCCAAATTAAACCTAACCCGTAAGTAATCAATAGCTCTTCCAAAACTCACAGCAAGCCTCTCAATAGAATGATCTAATGCATATCAAACAACAAAACAAAACGAAAGTATGGCAGTATTCCACACTTAAATCAGGGAATTCTCACTTGACCAGTAGCTGGCATCAACTTCCCTGCTCGAATCTGGCGACACCACATGAGAGGAAAAGAGATCAGCTAATATCAACTCCCTTGGCTTTGATCAAACTCCGATCAACTTGGTTGCAGGCCAATCACTGCTAGAGAAGCTGCGGTAACCCAACATTCAATCTTTAATCTCAATACCAAATACACAGTTTTATTTTCCAAACACTGATGCCAGAACACAAACCCACGAAACCAATTCTGAAACTTAATCCATACACACGGATTGAAACAATTCCATCCGAACAACAATTGAAAGCCATCAATGCTTACCTAAGTTCATTGCTGGTCGTGTGATCTCAACTCCAATCCAACGAAATCATCTCCTTTAATTCATCGGCAATGACTCTAAAACCATACTTGGTACGACTACACACTCGTCGTTTCAGTCCAAATCTATCGCTCAAAGGTCATAAATGAAGCTCACCTCCCGTATCTCTGCCCATGGAAGCTTGGTAGCCGCCTATCCTCCCTGCCCTCCTTTGTCGATGGATGCTCAATTGTTTCGGATTGGAGAAACTCGTGAGCCCCGTCGATGGAGACAGATCGAAGGGGGCCCTCGCCGTGTGTCGAGAGAAGGAGGAGATGATAGTTTGGCTTGGGTGGTGTTGGCTGGGAGCGACGGCTGTGGCTAGGGCACGCGATGAGGAGAAGAAGGGATCAGGTCAGCTGCGGCTAGGGCACGAGGGGAGGAAGCTTTAATAAAGGGAAGGGGGGAGTCTTTTACAGAAAGCCCCTCAGTTTTCTCAAATTCACACTAAACCCTTAGGGTAAAGGTTTTAACCATTTAACCCTCCCATTTATTATAATCCACCTCAAATAATTTTCTAGGGTTAAATTATTTACACTCTCGATAATCCTAAATCTTCTAATATATTTTCTGAAAATTTATTTTACTGATTTTTAATTGGTCGTATTTAACAGTTCATTTGCACTCACAGCTACATGTGACAGGAGGAATACGGATCGGGTGGAAGCCTTGTGAGATACCTAAACTATCTATTTTCTTTCGGGTTACCGTAACGATACAAACGAACACACGCGATACGTTAAAACGCTCGAAAAATGAAATTGAGCAAAGTATAAGGTCAGCTAAAACAAGTAAAATTTCATATATGATCGATGGGATGAAATAATGCAACACATTATTGTGACAAAACATTAACCATTGGAATGACATCAATGGTGGTGACTACTCTAGGTGAGCTCAAACGGCCACAGGAGTACTCAGGTCAGACGAGGGCTGCAAATTGGCGGCGTACTTCCGAGCCCACAGATCGTAGTGCACGATTTCCTCCAAGGAAGGCTCCGCGACGAGCTCCTTTCGGTGCGCGTCGCAGGTGAGCTCCACCACCTTGAAGATGTCCAAGTAGTTGATCCTGCATAATGCAAAGCACCAAGAAATTAAGCTTTAGAAATGGCTTCTTCCAATGTGATGTGTCTTTGGAAGGTAGTTAAGGAAAGAAGAAGTACTTCTCGTCGATGAACATCTCCACGGCCTTCTCGTTGGCAGCGCTGAGGACTCCGGTCATGGTTCCGCCGGCGCGTCCCGCTGCGTAAGCGAGATCCATGGAAGGGTACTTGACATTGTCAGGAGCCTTAAAGGTCAATGATTCTTGCCTGCAAATCATGTTCAAAAACAAGTTTAGTATTCAATTGGATAAAAATTTCAAACAAGTTCGAATTGAGAGTTAAATAACATCTAAACAAACTCATAAAAAGAGAAACCAAATTAAATTTCAACAGCTTAATTCATTTTTGATTCGTTTAGCTTGTCTAACTAGAGAGAACAAGTTGAGTCACGTACTTGCAGAGATCAAGTCGAGGCCATGTGACTTCCGAGCAGTGGATTCTCTCCGGCCACGACAATGTGTAGAGGATTGGCAATCGCATGTCGGGCCACCCCAACTGAGCCAGCACAGATGAATCCTGCAGAACAAACAGAAAGATCAGTAGAAGAACATTTTTCAAAAGGCAGCAAATTAAATCTATCTACCTGTGTCTCAACCATGGAGTGGATTATAGATTGCGGATGAATTACGATCTCTATGTCATTGTAGTCTGCTCCGAACAAATAATGTGCTTCTATAACTTCCAGTCCCTGCGTATGCGACGGAGGATTAGAGAGATCGAGATAGAAGAAGTAGTAATGTTGCAAGCAAACTAGTGCAGATGGAAACCTTGTTGAAGAGGGTAGCAGAGTCCACAGTGATCTTTTTGCCCATGTTCCAGTTGGGGTGCTTCAGTGCATCAGCAACCTTCACATCTTTTAGCTTTTCCACAGGCAAATCCCTATGACAATGCCCAATGCAAATACAAGTTAAGTTAGAGTTTAATTTCCATACTAATGTCTGTTTTAAACTTCAAAGCACAAGTTTAAGTGGAGGTTCATTAATGGAAAAGATAATGAAGAGACTCTTAGTAAAGAGAAAGGTACCTGAAGGCTCCTCCGGATGCAGTCAGAATTATGCGGCGGAGCGCGCCCTCTGGCAAGCCTTGAATGCACTGGAAACAGAAGCAATCGATGAGGAAAAAAACACCATCATCATCATGCGACGCAAAAGGAGAGCTGATCAGTAATAAGCACCTGGAATATTGCAGAGTGTTCAGAATCGGCAGGAAGGATTTTGACATTGTGTTTGCGCGCGAGAGGCAGCACGAAAGGACCGCCGGCGATGAGGGTCTCTTTGTTCGCCAAGGCGATGTCTTTCCCGGCTTCAATGGCGGCGACGGTCGGCTGATCATACCAAGGTGGAATTTGATGAGAAAAGAGGGATTTGTTGCGGAATTTATGATGCTTTATTCCTTACCTTCAGGCCTGCGCATCCTACGATTCCGGTGACCACCGCGGCGGCGTCGGGATGGCGAGCCACCTCCACCATGCCTTGCTCGCCGGGAATGATTTCCGGTTTGTGCTCGACGCCGGCGAGGGCTTCTTTGAGCTCGGCGACCAGTGACTCGTCCCTCACGGAAACCAACAGAGGCTTGAACGTCTTGATCTGATCGGCGAGCAGCGTGACGTTGGAGCCGGCGGCGAGAGCCACCACCTTGAACTTGTCTGGGTTTTCGGCGACGATATCCAGCGTCTGGGTTCCGATTGAGCCAGTGGATCCGACGACGGAGATGGGCTTGGGGCCATCCCAAGACTTGCGTCCCGGTTCGGCGACAGCCCGACCGGGCCACGCCGGAGGCGGCGGCGCCTGCTGCAGCGAGCAGCTCGCTGCCTTGAAGCGAGCGGCTCCCAATCGTCGAGTAGGAAGATTCAAGGCGGCAACTTTGCGACCGCTGGAGGCGCCTCTGGCGGAGTCCAAGAAGGAGACGCCGGAAATCTCGCCGGAAAGCGGAACCCTGAGTGCCATCTCTGTAACTAGCTCGCACCGCCTCCTGCTCTGCCAAGATGAGCCGAAGAGGAGAGCTTGAAATACTCCGCTCGGGACGGCGAGAAGAAGAGCTCGATCCATGAACTGGTCAACGATTTAGTTTGCCCGGCGTTGACTGCGCCAAGTGGAAGGAATTCGACGTCGTTGGAGATGTTTGACCCAACAACGAGAGAAAACGGTGATGGTCCGCACCCTCGTCAAAACGATATTCTTCAACTAATAAAAAATATGTAAAAATAAAAAATAAAAATATAGAAACAACCCTGAAATTTTAATTTTTTTATTCAAATTAAATCACGAGATCTTTAATTTTTTAATCATTATTTTAAAATTATTTTTATCTTTTTTATTGTTACGATTTTGAAAATCTTTAAACTATTTGTTTGGTTGAATTTGAAGGAAGTTGATTTGATTTGATGAATATTTTTTTTTTTGAAATTTCTTTCTCTTTTAAAAGATGAGTTTCACGACATTATGCTAAATTAACATATTCGGTTATTCGGTTGAAACCGTCCCCAAGCACCTTAATGATAGGTTTGTTCATGTGTGTCAAGGAAGGCATATATATTTATATAAAAAAATAATTAATAAAGTCGGATAATATCGAATTTCGGATGACCGACCTGGTTCGATAAAAAATTTTCATCGACCGTCAAGATAAATCAAGAAGTGTTCGTGACGGACGGTCCCGAAGCTCAGCGTCTCGGCCCATTCATCCTGGGGTACGATGAATCTGTCGGGATCACCGCAATTGCGATCTCGCCGGATTCACTATTTAAACCGACAAGATTGTAATTGCAGTGATTCCGACCGATTTACCGTTCTTCTAGGATATCATTTGATTCGGTACGACGATCAAAATCCACCGATGATGTCCGATCGACGATCAGACGACTCGCCGAAGAATGAGACAACCGGGATAGAAGTTTTTTTTTTCTAGGACAGAGGATCCCAATTGGAATGTTATAACATTCAATTAACCTCAAAGCCGCGTCAAGAACGCGTCGAAATGAATCAATGGCGTTAATATAATTTTTTTATATATAAAAAAGAATAATGATTGGGAGAGTAAAAATAGGAGAGTGAAAATCATAGTGAATGACGTGGCGCCTTGTATGCACGATCTCCGACGGGTTCATCTTATCCCCAGGGTATAGTTTGATTCGGGACGACGGCCGGAGACCGCCGATGGTGTCTAAGCGATAATCAGATGTGTACATGTAAAGTGTCACGTCATACCACATCATGCCACATCATTCACTATGATTTTCATTCTCCCTATCATTGCTCATAACAAAAAAAAGCATTTGGGACGGCGTGCCCATCCCCTATTTTTTTTTAAATATAAATAATATTTAAATTATTTTATAATTTTCATGATAAATATATTTAAAAATATTATTATTAATTATTTTAAATAATAATCATTTAAATTTTATAAAAAAAATTAAAAAATATTTATTTAATATAAAATATAAATAAAAAATGAGTAATAATAAATCTTATAAACAATGAGGGTTAATATTCAAATAAATATAAAAAAATAAAAATATTAATAAAATTTATACGGAATATATAAATTCATATATGAGATGATAAATATTATAATGTTCATCAATCTGATTGCCCTTTACATGTATTGTGCATAATCCCTTTAAAAATATATAATTATTATAAGTGGACATCAATAAACCATAATAGCATGTGATTATTTTTCAAAGAGAAAAAATATATAAATATTTCCCTTGGAGATCACCTTTTTTTTCATTAAGATATTCTCATATGCTAAAATCATCATTATGATTTTCCTCTTCAGTATCATCTAAAAAAAATTAACAAAATTTTTTAAATTTCAGACGATTGATCTGGTCTCATAAAAATTTTTTACCGACCACTAAAGTGAATCAGAAAGTGCTCGTAATAGACGATTCAAAAATTCAATATCTCAAAATTCGTGCTCCATTTACAAGATCTTCATTACTATCGAGGTAACAAAAAACGATTCGCTCGTCCTTAATGTGTCCGTCAATTAATTTCAGAATCAACACGGAGAAGGTAAATTACGACGATTATTAGCTCGGATACTGTGACTAGTACATAGGGAGAACGAGCACACTGACTTTATAAAATTTTAACTCTCAAATTTCATAATGATAATATTAATATATTACTCATCAATCCCGCGGGAACATCTTCATTACCACCGAGATCACGTAGCAATTGTGCATGATTTAAAAGAAAGACTACCGTTTTTGTTTAATGTCTCTTCACTTTCCCTCTATTATATTAGATGACGAAATGCCGTGATGGATACACTCATTTTTTTTTTACAGATGTGATGGTAAAATTCGTACCCCATTTACAAGATCTTCATTACCATCGCGATCACATAGTATTGCGCATGATTTAAAAGAAAGACTACCGTTTTCGTTTAATGTCTCTTCACTTTTCCTTTATTATATTAGATGACGAAATGCCGTGATGGATATGTTCACATCTTTTTTACCGATGTGATGGTTGCTCTCAGATTTTTCAAATGATTAATGAGATATTTAAAGATCGAATTTCACTTCAATGCATATAAAGATTTTTTTCAATGGAATAATAACTCTAAGAACGGCTTTGATGAGTATTTTTGATATATTTTAGTAGCTGGTAATAATTTTATGTGGGATTGATTAAATCATTTTTGAGATTAATCTTGATAGGGATGAACGTCTCCGGGTAAACATGTGGCACGAGAAAGCTATGTCACGCGCCCCAGAGGCCCGAGCTCGCTCGAAAATCGAGCAGCATCTCCCCTGTACAACGGATAATCTGAAACTTTTATGCATACACCTCAACATATACTAAAGCTCAACCATACTCAGCTGACATTCACACATTCACAACCATGTAGTTAAAAAAAAATAACTGACAAATAATAAACATAATACATAACTTTCTATAACTAAGCGCAACAAACCAAAATCCAATGGAAGTAAATAAATACATGTCTAATGAAATGTCAAACACCATCCGATATAATAATAAAACTAAAATGACACCAATACAGTAAAAATAACACGAAAGTACGAATACTCATCTATAGAGAAACAAACACCCTCCGAAACAAAACAATACTAACTCGACCCCAATACGATAAAACACTACGAGAAAATGAAAACGAAAACAACCTACTCAAGACTGGGGACTGTCAGCTGGATCCTCTCCTGGCGACACGAGGCACATCTATCGACTACCTAAAAGAAAAAGGAGAACGAGGGGTGGTGAGTTCCAGATGGAACTTTGCAGGTATAGAAACAGATAAATGCATGGTATATAAAAGGATAAAACAAGCATAAAGATAACAAAGGGTATACAATCTTCGGAATAAAGAACATAAACAAAATGCATCCATATAAATAAAACATATCTGAAAACCATGTAACAAGTAGGGGCAAAATCAGAAATCTCCTCTAACACCTCCATAAACAGCTAATGCTGCCGAACATATCCAGATCATATAAAATGTAAATCATAACCGTATATGCATGTCAATCAAATGCAACAACCATTGCTCAAACAAATACAATAAACACAAGCAAAATGCACAATGCACAATATGCACATGATATCATGACCTGCACTGTGCACACACCAACCACCGCTATATTGGGTAGGTTGAGTGGACAAGATACAAGCGTCAAGCACCTGAGGCTATGCAAATACACCACGACAACCGTGACTCTGATATGAAAAATCTCGAAACACCTGGGGGACCTCCAAACACCTGGGGAGTATCAATTGCTTGCACACAACTCTAACTGAGCGTGGCACAACAGGAAAATATATCCGATGACCCGTCTCAACCACCAAGGAGCCCGCGATCGTCGGCCTGAATGCTATGATGCATGCCCCTAATATACACCACCTCAATCAAACCCAAAACCATGTGAAACAGAAAACACCAATAACACCAAAATAAAGAAACATACGAAAAGCACAATCAACACCAAAGTTAATAAACATACACTAATCTACTAGATAGGATTTATCTAATGTCAACCAAACACTAGATAGGTCAAATGATTATTCTACAATACACGCGTACACACAGTACGCTTTAGATTAGAAACCAAGAGATGAGACTGTATAACTGAATAATTTGAATTATCACTCAAAGGTCAAGCACAGAATAAGTATCAAGCAGGAAAATAAGAGGAATAAATTTAAGATAAATCATCCTACTCAGATAATAAAATGACCATGCATTTAAAGATAAACAGAACTATAGAAACAAGCAAGAAGTACCCGCCTTTGATGTAGACCTCGTATCAACTTAGAATTTCTATCTCGTATCTAAACCTGCCATAATTACACCCAATCAACACATAAACCTATTATAGATCGAATGAAGAAATCCAAATCCTAACTCATACTAACTAATTTAATCATCAATTAGTTTCACTATTAGCCAATCCATTAACCAACCTTAATGACTCTCCCCTCGAGTAATCATTTAGGTATTTAACCAATCCCTTTATTTATTTTATCAAGTAGGCCTCTAATCAATCCTCTAATATCATAATTAATTTCTTAATCAATGATTATTCATCTTAACTAAGCTGTTAATAGTTAATTAATTACTCTCTTAACTCCTCAATCAACAATTTATTAATTAATACCTTGATTAACCAATAATCAAACGACATAATCTATCAACAGTAAATTAAAATTCTTAATTTACTCTTTAATTAGAGATTAATTTCCAACTAAACTAAATCATTAGGTATCCAAATAAATCTACATCATCGGCCAACTGAGAGTTAATTCCTATAAGTCCCATTTTAATCTCTTCTGCTCTTTTAATTAAATTCAACCCCAAAGAAAACCAATCCACCAACACAAGAAAAGAAGAAAAATACCTTAAGATGGATCACCGATGGTGGAACCCAACTGGCGATGACCCGATGATGAGGATAGCATCCGGTAGTGGAAAGATGATCAAGGAAGATGGGTGGCGTCCATACGGATATGTTGGCTGGAGAAGAAGATGGTAACTAGGCGATCTCAGGTGAACTGAGGCGACCGCCGGAGCGATCGATCGGGGTTCAGTGAGATCGCACAGCGATCCGGAACCACGACAACAACAGAGTTACTAGCATCGCGAGAGGGAGAGGAATCGGAGTGAGGGGGCTCCCCCCCCCCCCCCCCCCCCCCCCCCGACGGGGATCACAGGGTCGACGGTGTTGCTGTCCTTCTTTGCCGCACCGGCAACATTGACTCGTGATGATCTAGACAGCACCTCGGTGACAAGAGGTGGAAGGGTCTCACGGAAAGGGTTTGTAGCGGCCCCGCCTTTATGGTCCCCGCAGGCAACCCTCTAGGCCGGCGACCTTACGGTCTTCCCACCTCTGGCAGTGGGTTTTTGCGTTCCCCAGGATTCAAACTCTAGACCTCCAGGCTAAGTACTAAAGTTCTTGAATCCTGGTAGCCAAGTGAGCCGGGCTAGAGGGTTGCCTGCGGGGACCATAGAGGCGGGGCCGCTACAGGGTTGCTCTTCTGGGCATCGACAACCAAGGGAAGGAGAAGAATAGCGAGATGGGAGGGTCACCGACGATGAGAGTTTCCCAGCGGCGGAGGTCGACCTTGGTGCGATCATGTGAGGCGGGTTGCGGCGTCGGGCGGTGAGGGGAAGATTCGGTGAGGCTAGGGCACGGCGAGGGATATATATATATATATATATATATATATATATATAAGGAAAAACTAAATTTTTCCTCAATTAATTTGTAACTAACCAATTTTATACCCAATTAATCCTGCAAATTTATCCAAAAATTCTAGAAAATTATTCCAAATTTTTCCTCTGATTGTT
This sequence comes from Boesenbergia rotunda, assembly GCA_024364735.1. NCBI lineage: Eukaryota > Viridiplantae > Streptophyta > Magnoliopsida > Zingiberales > Zingiberaceae > Boesenbergia > Boesenbergia rotunda. The sequence goes on along the minus strand of JAGFNQ010007834.1, from coordinate 101,660 downwards.
TTCAATTTCCAACTTCTATTTATGGTGTTTGTATATAAATTTATATATATTCCTATATATATATATATATATATTAATATATATATATATATATATATTTTATTCTATACATTTATTTACTATTATTATTATTATTATTACCCATATTTTATATTCTCCCCCACTAATAAAAATTTGGTCCTTCAAATTTCGCTCTTAAACTAGGCAAATATTAACCTTCCATATACAGTATAAACACTGGCCGAAAATCATTCACTACACACCTCAGAGGCTGAAATCCTAAACCTCAATAAATTGTTTGACAGGTTTAACCCTAGCTCTCCGACTCGACAATCGAAGCTACCAGGTCATACCCGTAACAAGTCAACAAATCACTCCCATGGTCAACCACGACCATGACCGCGGATCAAACGAATTATCTACCATACTAATACTAAGATAGTAAATACTTAATCGTCTAGTATAGAAAACGATCTACAAACCTACTAAATTAAAACCTATCCCATTCCTCTCTAAGTGGTAGAGACACAACCACAAGCTATTGTTGGTGCAGAAAGCACCATATCGAACCTTGTTTTGATATTGGCAAAGGATTCAAAGTTAAGTTCTATTTGTGATCTAACGATATTTACTAAGTGTACAGAAAGAAGTCCTAGTGAAGGGCTGCTAGGCACCTGGCGAAGGAATGCCAGGATACAAAGCCCTAGCGAAGGACTGCTAGGCACCTGGCGAAGGACTGCCATGATACAAAGCCCTAGCGAAGGACAGCTAGGCATCTGGCGAAGGAATGCCAGGATACAAAGACCTAGCGAAGGACTTCTAGGCACCAAGCGAAGGACAGCTTGGTACTGAAGACCTGGCGAAGGACAGCTAGGCACCTGGCGAAGGACTGTTGGGAAAAAGTCCAACCGGAGGAGCTGATTGGCATCAGGTAAATTCTCCCGAGAGGAGTAGGTGAGGACGCATTCCCCGTCGAGGGAACAGTAGGCGTCGGTTCGACCTAGGGTTCCATTTGGGAGACCCAAAGTCAGAACCAAGATAGCTAAGGCTGTATAAACTTAATACTCTATTGCTTTGTACTTGTTTTGGACTAACCCTGGATGCAGGACCGAAGGAATGAGTCATTGCAGCTCAGAACGCCTTAAAGGAGAAAGGCAGCAGCTGAGCAGGGCGCCCCTAGTGTTCCGAGCGCCCCCAAGGGCAACACAAAACAGACCAAGCAAAAAGAGTGCTTCGGCAGTTCATGGGCGGGGCGCCCCCGTGCTCCCGGGCGCCTCCAGCGTCCCGGGCGCCCCCAAGTTCAAGCTAACGAAGCAGAAGCCAGCGAAGCCAACGGATAAGAGTTGACCCGGTCAACCCAGGCGCCCCCAGCGTCCCAGGCGCCCTCGTCAAAGCCTGATCCCGAGTTTTAAGGGATCAGAGCTGATCGAGAGGAACTCGGATCAGCTGACACGTGGGGGGGGGCGCCCCGACGTCCCGGGCGCCCCTAGGGGCTATAAAAAGGGCCCTCGACCCCAATGCTTCGACAAACAATTCTTCAAATGCTCCTACGCTCTTCTGCTTCTGCGCTCTGCTCCGGAAACCTCCCAACTCGAGATACAAGCGTCGATGACGTCCCTCCGCCCCGAAAATTCAATCTACACCGGACGTCAGTAACGAAGAGCTGTTTTTTAAGTTTACTATACTACTTTTGTAATATCTCCATGTAAACTGTTTTGCGCACATATAGAATTGCCCATAGTAAATGGTCAACGACCGTGGGCCTTGGAGTAGGAGCCGACTGTGACTCCGAACCAAGTAAAAAACTTGGTGTTTGCGTGTGTTTGATTTAAATTTCTGCTGCATAATTTGTCTAACTGTTAATCCGAACGTTTTACAATATTCACCCCCTCTATCGTTTCTCTCGATCCAACAGCTGTGACCTACACGTAGGTACCCTATAGTTCTTTATTATCATGAAAACCCCATTTCATCAACCTACGGTGCCTCCTTTCTAGAGACAGTATAAACCTAGTCTATCTCTCAAACTGATGGTGGCTTCATCTGATTATGTTGTGGCTGAATCTTCTGAGCCTTGGCTGGCTGCATAGGGTGAAGTGCTGGAATTCTGACCGACTGCTGACGCTGATAAAATGCTGCTTCGAACATTTGCTAAGGCTGTTAAGTTGTAGCTTCGATTATCTTCTAAGGAGGATAAGTTGTAGCTTTGACCATCTGCTGTGGCTGGTAAACTAAAGGTTGATAGGCTAGTACAGTTGTAGCTTCGAATGGGAGGGGATGCACGTCCGCCCTCTTATGGCGGGCGAGTGCTCGTAATGTCAGGGTTGCTGTGTATCCGTTACTTGGGTCAGAATGTGGTCGAGCGCTAAGGATTCTGTGAGTATGTGATACTTCCTCAGTGTTCCCCACTTGGGCAAGCACTGCGGAAATCTTAGGACCGTGGTGATTCCGTGAACCATCCTAGAGTTGGCTGGAGCGCACCTGATCGAGCAGTTAGGTTATCATGGTCATAAAGACTTAGTTGCTCGTAGCCCGTATGCGAGCTAGAAGTGAGGCACTTAGTTTAGACAGCGCCCAGGGATCGAGGACCGAGTTGGGAGCTGATCCTGCTTTCGACCTGCCAGTAGGGCAAGAGTCAAAATGCTTGATCGGAGACCTCTCAGGGAGCGTGGGCCACCATGCGTCCGGCTAAGAGCTGATCCGAGGGTAAGGCTCGCACGGAGCGAGAATATGGCCTCTCGGTCGGGGGACCTCTCAGGGAGCGTGGGCCGCCACGCATCCGGCTGAGAGCTGATCCGAGGGTAAGGCTCGTACGGAGCGAGAATATTGCCTCCCGGTCGGGGAACCTCTTAGGGAGCGTGGGCCGCCACGCGTCTGGCTGAGAGCCGATCCGAGGGTAAGGCTCGCACGGAGCGAGAATATGGCCTCTCGGTCGGGCGACCTCTCAGAGAGCGTGGGCCGCCACGCGTCCGCTGAGCGCCAAGCCGAGACTTCTTGGTCAGGGACATCTCAGGGAGCGTGGGTCGCCACGCCCGCTGAGAGCTGAACCGAGGCTTCCCGGTCAGGGACATCTCAGGGAGCGTGGGTCGCCACGCGCCCGCTGAGAGTCGAGCCGAGACTTTTCGGTCAGGGACATCTCAGGGAGCATGGGTCGCCACGCGTCCGCTGAGAGCCGAGCCGAGGCTTCCCGGTCAGGGACATCTCAGGGAGCGTGGGTCGCCACGCGTCCGCTGAGAGCCGAGCTGAGGCTTCTCAGTCAGGGACATCTCAGGGAGCGTGGGTCGTCACGCGCCCGCTGAGAGCCGAGTAGAGGCTTCCCGGTCAGGGACATCTCAGGGAGCGCGGGTCACCACGCATCCGCTGAGAGCCTTGCCGAGGCTTCCTGGCAAGAGCCGAGGAGTAGTGGGAGCAGATCCCTATTTATAATGAGCGCGGAGCAAGCTGCTAGTCTGCCCTTGAAAAGGCTCAAACTTTCACTGGATGCGCGGAGGTTGTAAAATACATCTTTTTTTCACTATACTGGAGGGTGAAAGCTTCCTCGGGCTGGCTTGCTCAAAACCATACACACTTCTTTATGAATCGTGTTCTGCCAAATGAGCTACTCCTCGTCCCTTTTCTCGGGCATAGTGAAGAGCCCGAGATGCCGAGGAACTGGATCTTCCGGGATCAAGTTGCAAAGGGGCTACGCGCCTGAGCAACTGGTGGCCTGCCAGCCAGGGCTTTCCTTTTATCATGTCGTGACGATGGCGTCTAATGGGATGCGGATGCTTCACCTGGCCTGGGCCTGGCCATGTATGCCCGACCATGGTGCGCGTGCGGGAGGAAGGGGGCCGAGCTTCCTGGAGGTGGGATGACATTTCCCCGACCTTCCGATGGAGTGGACGCCACGAGCTCTTGGGGCCACGTTGCGGGGTCACCTGCCCATGGCGGCCCCCGCAGGGTTCCTCGGGTTAGGGCAGCTGAGGAGCGCTCGTACTCTTCAGGAATAAAGGCCTCCCAAACCCGATTAGGATCCTCCATCTTCGCTTCCGATCAGGCTGCCGGTGTCCCTCTTTCTAGCGCTAAATTTGATCCTGTCGCGAAGTGAGGTGGTGATCCCCAGGGCCAGAATGGCTTCTCTCGTGGCACGGGCGGCTGAGGAGGTGGCAACGACCTGGCAGTGCTCCGGCATAGCTCTTCAAAATAGCGACCGTCAGTAAACCCGCCGGGGTTTCCCCGGTCGGGCACTCGGACGGTCAAGTCAGCATCCGCAAGCGCAATAGTGAAATTGAATTGAAATGCAGTATTAGATGAGAGAGCTCGTGCGCCCATTCCTGCGGTAGGGGGAGTGCAGAGTTTATATAGCCGGGGAGGGCTGACATCCCTTGTCCGTGATTGACGAGACAAGGGTGTGATACCTGTCAGCCCACACGAGAGTGCTAAGGAGCTACACGACAGGGCATGGGGTGCTAAGGCAGTACGATAGTACTGGATTGACGGACTGGCCGCAAGATGTGTCAGAGCAGAGTAAGGCGTGCGGTACCCTGGCATCAGGGTCATACCCTGGTTATGATGATATAGGGGGCCTAGGGATGGAGTAGTCCTGGCCTTGGGTGCCGATCAGCGAGTCCGGGTGTCAAGGACCGAGTCGGGTATTGGCCAGGGAGTGTGGGCAGCCACGCGCCCAACTGGGAGTGTTGAGCCGTAGAATATGCCTAGAGTCGGGGGTTTACTGGGACGTGCCTAGCAGACTCTTTCAGGTTTCCGATTTAGGTGGTGTGATGGGAGTGTGGGCTGCCACGCGTTCGGTAGGAGCGCATGACCTATATCTAGGTCGGGAAACGGGTTGAGGTGACCGGATCAGGAGAGGCTGGGGATCGGCCTGACCGACCCCGCTCGTGGTGGGTCGAATAATGTCCCAGGGTCTTTCGGGCTTGAGGACCCCCTTGGTGACGTCTCTGCCGAACCCTCTGATGGGCCTTCGTGGCGCCAGGCTAGCTGGCTGAACGGGTCGGCTTACCCGTAGGCAAGGCCGAGATCATAAGCGTCCCCCTCGAGTCTAGTCGAAGGAGGCGTTCAGTCCGACTGACTGGACTATCATTTGAAGTAAGCCTGGCGCTCCCGGACGGCCTGGTCCCTTCTTGAGGCCCTCAGCGGACCTTTCAGTGCGCAGGTATCTGGGTCGGCCAGACGTGCCACATCATCTGTCTTTTCTCCTTCTGCTACTCAGGATATCCGAGCAGATTGTAATCTTATGCATTAATGCTCGTGGTTACTGATTGTTCCACGTGTCTTTTCCCCATTGCTTCTCCGGGCGACGAGGCACTAACCGTCTGTCTGGTGAATGATGAGGTTGTGCGCGAGGTGCTTTGTTTCCTGGGCCTCTCTATGCTTGATCGGGCGGCTAGGCTTCTCCTATGGCTCGCCATCGGGCGATTCATATAGCCTCCGAGGCTGCATAAATAGGTTTTTACTTTTACCGCCGCCTTTTCACCTTTCAGATCGGCGTGTTGCGCTTCTGTTTTTGGGTGTGGTTGCGGCGGAACCTCTGGTCCCGGCTTTCTTCTCCGACGACTTCTTTACTGGTTAAGTTTCCTTCCTTCTTTTGCTTCGCATGGCTTCATCATCTCGCGACCCGGATCCTTGGTATGTCACCACAAGGTCAGTCCTTGAACACTGCGACCTCGATATGATTAGGGAGGAGTTCCACATTCCATCCGATCATCATATCTTGCTGCTTGCTTCCTCCGACCATCCCGTGAAACCTCCCGCGCACTACATTACCCTTTCTCAAGATCACCTGCAGGCCGGACTACGCTTTCTAATCCACCCCTTCATCGCCTTGGTGTGTCGTTACCTCCGCCTTAATTTGTCCCAGTTGACCCCTAATTCTATCCGCCTCCTCTGTGGTTCGGCTATTATCTTCCAACCGTATCGGATTCCCCTTCGAGCTGATACCTTTTACTATTTCTTTTGTCTGAAAAGGCAGGAGTTGGGCGAGTTCTACTTCCAAACCCTTCCTGGTACTTCCTTCATGTCCATGCTTCCATCTTCCAGCAAGGGTCGGAAGGAGAGGTATTTTTACATTCGTCCTGTTGTGCTACCGACCTGGCCGGTCGACTTTCTGCTAAACATCTCTCGGCTGCCTCCTCACCATACGGATCCCCGAAAATTCCCTTTATTCGAGATGACCCTTTCCGTTCTCAGAGGTAGGCACTTCCCCATCGTGCCGTTGTTGTGTGAGAACATTTTGTCTGTGTTCGGACTTAGCCCTACATCGTTTCGTCGGCCTGCCTCTCTCTGTAACGACCCGACCCGTCGACCCCTTGGGCGGCCAAATTCCATTTTTGGCGGCCCAACAACCTGGCCCCTTTGGTCGTCGACCTTCGTTACTCACAAGAACTTCCTACCCCTGGCCAGTGGATTTTTGCCTTCCTCAGGATTCGAACTCTAGACCTCCAGACTAAGTACTTGAGTTTATGAATCCTGATAGCCAAGACCCCTCGGGAGCCGATCAGGATGAAGAAATAATGAAAGAGACGAGGGGACAGGGGGAGGTTGAAGAGCTTGAAGACAATATACACCCCACCATCTGAGCAAAGGCATTGGGAGCCATCCGGTGAAGGGGGATATAAAAATAGGAGGTTATATTCATGAAGAAAGGGGAATGGGAAAACTGAGCCCTTGTTGGTGCCGGAAGTGCCAAGATCGAACCTGAGTTTTGATAATGGCAAAGCGTTCATAAGTTAAGGTTATCTCGTGATCTAATGAAGTTGTTTAAGTGCGCAGGAAAAGTCCTAGGTAAACTAAGCACGAAGTCCTGATTCAAGGAATTGGATAATAAGTCCTGGCCGACGGCTGGACACCTAAGTCCTGACCAAGGGTTGGGTAATAAGTTTTGGTTGTGGACTGGGCATGAAGTCCTGATTTAAGGAATTGGGCAATAAGTCCTGGCTGAGGGCTGGGCACCGAAGACCTGACCGAGGGTTGGGCAATAAGTCCTGGTCGCGGACTGGACACGAAGACCTAATCCGGAAGATTAGGCAAAAGTCCAACCAGAGGAGTCGGTTGGCAAAAAGATAAATTCTCCTGAGAGAAGTAGGCGAGGATGCGTTCCCCGTAGGAGGGAACATTAGGTGTCGGTTCGACTTAGGGTTCCATTTGGAAATCCAAAGTCAGAACTAAGACAACTCAGACTATTTTCTGGACTTAACTTATATATTGTTTGTGTTTTGGAACTAACCCTGGTTGCAAGAACAAAGGCTGAAGTTCACTGCTTCCCATGCGCCTGATCATACAGGCACCTGTATGGTGACAGGCACCCAAGAAGGGCTTTTTTCCAGAGTTTGCGAAGCTGAGCTGCCACGTCATCATGAGGCGCCCGTGACCATACAGGTGCCCCAGTCTTCTGTTGGGACCGGGTGCATGTTGACATGGATACGGGTTCGTAATTTTAAAATTTAATTACGTGCAGCGGAAGATTTAGCATAAATAATTTCTCAAATTATTTTAACCACGTATCTAGCATGCAACCTTATGATGTGGTGACATGATCATACATTTAAAATTTTGCAGAAAGTAAACTAATTTACTTAATACCTCGCGTAACTCGTAGAAAGGGACGAGATCCAACCGTAGCGTCCCTTGGAAGCTCCGCCTCTATTCACGTCCACGCCGAGTTCTGTTCGGGATGACTTCGCAAAGTCACAAGTTTCGTGCCGACAAGAACTACTAGATTATCCAAAGGCACGACTAGAATATCAAGAGAGAGAGATGGAAAACTAACCACCAAATGAAAAACGGAATCAAGATTCCGGGAGGAAGGAAGGAGTCGCGACCCGCTTCTTCTTCTTCTTCGGCACCTTCTTGGTGGAGGTGGCTCACGGCAACCCTAGGGGAGCCCTCTAGGGCCGGCGCCTACTAGAGGAGGGAGAGGGAGAGAAGGAGAGGAAGAGAGGCTAGGCAAGAATCCATGATCTCTTGAATTAAATTCCAAGCCTTGCCTTTGCACCTTTATATAGTAGCCTCTTTATCGCCAAGTCTCCTTTTAACGGAATAAATTTCTAATAAGAAATTTATCTTATAAATTTTTCTATGAATTATTCCGTTATGCCATGTTTTATTATAACTTAATTTATAATAAAACCAACCATGTCTCCCCTTTTATTATGGAATAAAATTTTACAAGAAATTTATTATATAAATTTTTCTTATCATGGAAAAATCAATTCATAATTGATTTTATAAAATAAAATAAACCAATCCATGGTTCATTTTAATTTCCATAAAAAGAATAAATTTCCATAAATTTCTTTATATATAAATTTCTTTATCCATAATTTTATAAAACAAATCACGCTCGATTTATTTTATAATTTAAACCAAACAATTTGGTTTCCCCTTTTATTGTGGCCGGCCAAACCAAAGAGGGTGGGGACCCTCTTTGGCCGGCCAAAATCCAAGCCGTCACCTTACGAATTAAACTCATTTAATTCGTCCAATAAGCCTTCAAAAGACTTAGCCATTTAAGCTTCCGATGCGTCTCTGATAGATTCAGATTCGACTTATCTCTCTTGATCGGAAAATCCAATTTTCAACTCGTTTTAAATCCCTCGGATTACTCGTAGTGCGTGTGACAAAATATGCTTTCTATTTATGTTGGCCATCTATAATCAACCAATTATAGAACGATCATGAGTGGCACCTAGTAGTACATCATGACCCCCAATTAATCGAAAGATCAACGGTTGACCTCAGAAATAATTCTGAAACCCTTCAGCAGCTCTAATGAATCGTGCCTCATTCCCTTCACCATCTTATACCCACTTGGTTCAGGACACGGTCTATGTGTGTCAGTCCCCACTAGGCTGACTACGTCACACCTAGCCCAAGTAATGTGTTTCTCGTCCAACGGATTCTAATTACTCTCATGTATTTCAGAGATTCATACTCTGAACATGTCATGCTCTGGCCAGAGGCTTCGAGTAACAATCCGACGATAGGCCTTGGGTATACATCTCCTCGCAAGGAGTGGTGAATCCTTTGTAGGCTGTTCAAACATCTCCGGGCACTTCGGCTTATACCCAATCATCCTAGGTCCACACCTCCTTGGAGATGCTTGCTTAAGATGTCAAAGTATAAGTCTTCATGACCAAGATAACTTGAACACCGCAAGTCAAAGGAACATCGCACTTAAGCTGCAGTAAGAACTTCATTGACATATCTATGTGTAGATTACCATATGAAGTTTTACAGCTAGCCACTCCAATGAACTAGTTCCCTTAACTAGCATTCATGTTTATCTCCGGACATCCCAATGTCACCAGCCAGTGAGAATCAGCTGATTAGAGAATAACCCATGCTAGTCTCAACAGAATTGATAGTGTCCGTATTTATCAATTCATCGACTAGGGACAATTTCAATACTTCACAATTGCACATGTAGAGATAATCACTAGTTGTGAATTCATCACAAATTCTCTCATGCTGTGAATTGTATTGCGGACATTCAGTGAATGAGTTTAAGATCTCAATCAAATACACAAACATGTACACTCAAATAGTGAATATTCATTTATTAAAGTAAATGATTACAATCATAAGGCGATTGTCTTAGGAGACTTCTCTCATATTACTAACAAACTCCCACTTGGCCTAATGTCAATCGCTACGGTATCCAATACCACAGGCTCTAACATGACCCTCAAACTTGCTTTGAGGCAAGACCTTAGTTAAAGGATCCGCTAAATTCCTTTCAGTGGGAATTTTCTCAATTTGTATGTCATTCCTACTTATAATCTCTCTGATCAAATGATAGCGGCGAAGCACGTGTTTGGATCGCTGATGAGACCTTGGTTCCTTTGCTTGTGCAATAGCTCCATTGTTGTCGCAGTAAACCGGTATTGCTTCATCAATGGTTGAAACCATACCAAGTTCCGAGACAAACTTCTTGATCCAGACTGCTTCTTTTGCTGCTTCCGAAGCCGCAATGTATTCCGCTTCCGTGGTAGAATCCACTACAGTGTCTTGCTTGGAACTATTACAACTTATTGCGCCTCCATTCAAAGTAAATACGTATCCAGACTGAGATTTGGAGTCATCCTTATCTGTCTGGAAACTGACATCTGTATACTCACGTATTACCATATCTCCTTCTTCATATATTAGGAACACATCCTTAGTTCTTCTTAAGTACTTAAGGATTGTCTTGACAGCCGCCCAATGATCCATTCCTGGATCAGACTGGTATCTGCTCGTGACGCTCAGAGTATACGATACATCGGGCCTAGTACATAACATAGCATACATGATAGATCCTATCGCGGATGCATAAGGTATCTTATTCATGTAAATCCTCTCGTCTTCTGTGCGCGAACAGATAGACTTTGAAAGGTTGATCCCATGCCTGATGGGAAGGTAACCTTTCTTGGATTCCGACATGCTAAACCTTTTTAGCACTCGGTCTATATATGTAGACTGCGAAAGACCAAGCAACCGTTTTGATCTATCTCTATAGATTCTAATCCCAAGGATATAGGTTGCTTCTCCCAGGTCTTTCATGGAGAAAGTTTTGGACAACTAAATTTTAACCGACTGTAAGATTGATATATCGTTTCCTATAAGTAATATATGTCATCGACATATAATACTAGGAATACGACTGCACTCCCACTAACCTTCTTGTATACACAAGGTTCGTCAGGATTTTGTGAGAAATCAAACTCTTTGATTGTCTCATCAAAACGGATGTTCCAGCTCCTGGATGCTTGCTTGAGTCCATATATGGATCGTCGAAGCTTGCATATTTTGGTTTTATCAACCGATGTGAAACTTTCAGGTTGTATCATGTATACATCCTCAAACAGGTTTCCATTAAGGAAAGCTGTTTTCACATCCATTTGCCATATCTCATAATCATAATGAGCTGCTATGGCCAGGAGCATCCGAATGGATTTAAGCATAGCTACTAGCGAATAGGTTTCGTCATAATCAATTCTTTGTTTCTGACAATATCCTTTTGCCACTAATCTAGCCTTAAAGGTAACAACATTACCTTCCATGTCAGTTTTCTTCTTGAAAACCCACTTGCACCCTATGGGCTTAATCCCTTCAGGTGGGTTAACCAAGTCCCATACTTAATTTTCGTACATGGAATCCATTTCCGTCTTCATGGCTTCAAGCCATTTGTCCCTTTCTGAACTTTTCAGAACATCTTCATAATTGATAGGTTCATCATCGCTTATGAGTAACACGTCGTTCGATTCACTTATGAGAAATCCGTATCTCTTTGGAATATTGCGTGTCCTATCAGACCTACGAAGAGGTGGTGTTGTTTTAGGTTCAACCGATAGCTCATCATTATGAGTTATTGGTTGTGGGTCAAGACTAGGTGTCTCTTTAATGTCAATTGGAGTTTCTTGAACTTCATCAAGTTCAATGTCACTCCCACTGTTTTCTTGTAAAAGAAATTCTTTTTCCAGAAATACAGCATGCCTTGAAACAAACACCTTTTGTTCCAAGGGATGATAGAATTGGTAACCCTTTGTTTCCTTAGGGTATCCAATAAATAGACATTTATCAGACTTAGCATCCAATTTGTCTAATTCAGTCCGCTTCACATAAACAGGACAACCCCATATCTTAAGGTGAGTTAAGTGAGGTTTCTTACTATTCCACGTCTCATATGGAATAGTAGAGACTACCTTGGTCGGGACTCTGTTTAGCAAGTAAACAGCTGTCTTGAGTGCATAGCCCCAAAAGGATTTTAGAAGAGTTGCATGATTCATTATGGATCTAACCATGTCCATCAAGGTTCGGTTACGCCTCTCAGATACACCATTATGCTGTGGTGTATATGGCGGAGTCCATTGAGACAATATCCCATTGTCCCTAAGATAATCTTGAAACTCTTGACTTAAGTATTCACCACCCCGATCGAATCGAAGTATCTTAATACTTTTGCCAAGCTGTTTCTCTACTTCATTTCTGAACTCTTTGAATTTCTCAAAAGCTTCATATTTGTGTTTCATTAAGAACACATACCCGAATCGTGAGTGATCATCGATAAAGGTAATGAAGTAGCTATAGCCTCCTTGTACAAGAGTGGACATTGGTCCACATACATCAGTATGTATTAGACCAAGCAATTCTCCCACTGGATTACCTTTTCCGGAAAAGGGTAATTTAGCCATCTTTCCTTTTAAGCATGATTCACATGTATCAAATGAACTGGGTTCAAATGATTCCAGAATTCCACATCGGTGTAATTTGGTCATGCGTTTCTTACTTACATGGCCAAGACGACAATGCCACGTATAGGAGTCTATTCGATTATCAATTCGAGCACGTTTGTTGCTAACTTCGATATTGAAAACGTCACCGAATAAATCTAACGTGTAGATACCATTGCACAAAGTTCCAGTCCCATAAAGAACACCATTTAAAGTTATGTAACAACAATTGTTACTAAAAGTTA